>VUQG01009450.1:0-31877 GCA_015106755.1 Etia nguti | reverse complement strand
TTAGCGTTCATCCTCCAGCTTCACTGTGTTTATGTTATGCTAACATAGCTGTGTCGCTAGCGATCATGTAGCACATCATTATATACCAGCTAGTCCAACTTCAGTAACCCTACAAACGTCACTGCTGTTTAGTTTTTTTGTCTTCATTCATGTTGGAAGTGATAGCAGAGCTGTATGTTTGAATCTTTTCAGAAATCTCTCAGTCAGAACATGCTATATCATGTTTAGGTGGAGACTAGCGAGCTAACTCCCTGTTAACTTCTAACTCTGTTAAATTTAATAAATTCTGTTTTCATGGATGCCTGGATGTTAAACTTAATTGTTACACCTGGTAAAGCAGCAACGCTGATCATTTTATTAAAGATGAAAGAATTTAGACAGTTTTTAACTCTCAGTGATGCCGCAGTGTTCGTTTGACTTTGGGACCTGAAGCGAAGTTTGGACCCAGACACGGCTAATGACGTCAGACTTAAAGACCAGATAGGAAGTAGCCTGACGTGACATTATCAAGACTGACCCCGAACACTCTGAGAGGTAGGATAAGAGCCAAAACCCATTTCTAACTTATTTAGGAGAAGAGTGTGAAATCATGCTGAAATCACAAATCTGACTACAATTGTTTTAGCCTTGCTGAGCGATACAACGTCAGGCAAATTTTTTGACTCCACTCAACAAATCAATGAATTATATTTCCAAACTATAAGTGAGCTAAATTTTCTACTGCCCTCTTAGAGTGACTAAAAATGACATGTGGCTTTATGTAAAACAATTTCTTGGCTCAATTTTTAGTTTTGTGTATGTAAAGGAGACAGCAGAATTAATTTCTGTTGTACTTTTTCTTATCTTCAGATACCCTCTGTTCCCATTTCATTTTATCTATATTTGTGCTAAATACAGTTAGAGAGGTAGTACTGTAAATAAAATCTCAAGTCTTATGATAACTGCGTGGAGACCTTTTGAATGGCCACGACTTCACGACGTCAGCCATCAGCACGGCAGACTGGCGTTACTGCTTTAAAGAACACTTCCAGTTGTGGTGCTCATTTTTCACGATTTTGCTTCATTTAAAGGAAGGAATTCAGCGCTAGTACTCAAAACTTCAGTCGATGAACTGAGAAGTTCGAGGTCAACGACCCTCCACAGTTCCTGGAAAACCGATCATGCTAAACACTTAAAAAAAAAAATTGGTAAACAGCATGTGAGGCTGGAACAAACGAGCCTCGTGTTTTATATCTGCTAAACGTGGATCCCCGTAAGATTCCCTGGTTTCCCAAGTGTGTTGTTTCCGCTAATCCATCATGAGCAGAAGTTTAAACAATGAAAGCAAAACAGTCTGCAGGATCCAGAGTTTGTTTGCGGCATCACTGAAGCTTTCAAAGTGGAGACTGGGAACCATCAGAGATGCAAACAAACCTGACAAAACTGCCATTATGCCATTGTTTGCCGGCTTACTCTTCCAAAAACAAATTAACAAAGCACTCATCAGAGAGCAGAGCGCGCTTACGGCTGAATACCAGGAATCAGGACCCTGGTGTTTCCTGGGAATCCTCATCAGGAAAAGTCCCTGTGGGAAGTCTGGATTTTGGCTTGTGGATATTTTTCTCAGTATTGAAAGAAGAAACTATTTCTTGCAATTACTCTGTGTGCTAAAGTGGCAGCGCAGTCATGTGACAGAATATCCTAAGGGAAAAGTTAAGGTCGCCAGATGTGACCTTGAGTGCTTTCACTCTGTCCTTCGAGCAGCTGCAGGTCACTTCATAATTAACCAGCCATTTCGAAGGAAGCCACACTCAAATCTTAAAAAAACAAGTGTGACACACAAAACTAAAGAAGAAGAACTTCTTTCATTGTTGGCTCACAAACATTTGCTTGATGTCAATTTTCTATTAACAGCTTCCCTTTTACTTTTCTTGCAAATGAGTGATAACAAGCATTCAAAATTATAAATACTAGTGTGTGAGCCATGCAACGGACTGCCGACATGTCCAGTATAGCTGCTGTGACAGGCTGCAGCCCTCCCACAAACCTGAACTGGATAAGTGGAAAAAACCTGAATTTTTTATTGTCAAATTTTTCTCTGCGCCAAACTGCAGTGCTTTCATAGACCACCAGGGGGCGGTGGCCCACACTTTGAGAATCCCTGCTATTTCTATTTTCTGGTGTGATTTAAAAATGCTCTACAGCGCCATCTGCTTTGTATAAAAACATGGACGTCTCTCCCAGCCGACCAGCAGGGGCCGACTGCTTGATTTTTATAAGAACTCCAGTTGTTTAAGTACTCCCTGTGCCAGGAGCATTCGGGGTTTTTTTTTCTGCTCTAGAATGTATATGATGTCAGAGAAGCTACACCCACCTGCTGTTCAAACCTCAAAGAATCCAGGAGTAGAAATGTGTAGCTGCAGGTGAATCGCTGCTCTTCCTTCAGGTATTTAGGAGTTGTTTGCAGGACACGCTGGAGCTGTTTTGAAAGATTGTCATCCTTTGTTTTTCTGTCAATCTGTTATCGCTCAGCACACCTCTGTGGAAGCGTTTATTTGTTATTTCTGAAGACGTGATTAGACACTGCTCAGTCATGCTGCATGACCGAGCAAACGCCCTGGGGCGTTGTTTTAAATTCTGCAGAACCCCCTTTAGGCTGCCTGTTCGGGTAGCTACCCCATAATATTCAACAGAAAAGTGAAACATTCCCATTGAGCAATTTCCAACTCAGATTTTGAAATGTGTGACGGTGATTTTGCTTGTAAAGACTGTTCTCCGCCCAGTTACCCCACCCCCAAGGAGATTGAAGGAAACTGATGAAGCAGCTGAGCGTGTTCATACTGGTTCTGTGGACGATTTAGTGCCTCTGAATGCGCCTGAGTTAACTTTTTTTAATGTTGAAGAATCTGCTGCACACAGAAAACAGAAAGAAAGAAGAAGAGAGAAAGTCGGTATTTATGTTTAAATTTTACCTCTCCAGCCATTTCCACTGGAGGAACCTGTTGTAGTACATGCTGTCGAGGTAGTCTGCAAAGGGCGCCATGCTCAGGTAGTCGTGGATCAGTCTGGAAAACACACGACACACAACAGCTGTCAGTTTCACACTGAATTCAGCTTCATCACTGAGAGCTCTCCGATCATTTAACTCATTTAAGTCAACAATCTGATTATTTCTGCGTTTCGCTGTTTCCTGTGACTGAACTGGTCTCTTTGGGTTTTGGTGAACATCACACTGGGCTCTCAGGAAAATGAAGTATTTTCGGGCATTTTATTCCCTTCATGTGGACACAAACCCACCGACTTGAACATGACTTTGTTGTGAGTTGGGATGTGGTGGTGACACTTATTAGTGATTAAACGAGTAGAGCTACTGGTCCTCCACATCGAAAGGAGTCAGTCCAGGTGTTTCAAGCCTCTGATTAGGACACCTCCCAGCAGACCCCCTATGTGAGGTGCATCGGGTATATCCTACTAGGAGGAGGCAGAGATGGTATAACATGTCTGGCTTCAGAGTCCCACACCGTCTTTGAGGATGAGCTGATGGAGGTGCTGCTCCTGCAACCCACACTCAGATAAGCAATAGAAAATGGACGGATGGCTGGACAACGGAGAGATCTCAGACTAGTCGAGTCATCTAAACGCCAGAAAACTAAAAGTCACTGTGCAGACTAACCCGTTTGCCTATTTCCTGTTTTGGATGCTCCTGAAGTCCTGCAGGTCTGCCAGCAAACCCCTCCTCTCTTACACACACCTCTCATTCTTCCAAATGAATCAAATACGGCCATCAGCGTCCTCAATGCCACTCTGCTTCAATGCACAGGCTTTTTAAATTACAACGTTAGCCATAAATGTTTGCTCTTATTAAATGTTTCACCCTTGGGTGTCCTGTATGCATCCTGTGGTAGGGCAGCCTGTTCCCTGGATTCATCTCTTGTTGGAAATTTTAAATATGAGGGTCTATTTGGAGCCTCAGGTGGACATTAGAGGAACTGCAGGTTACCCTCAGGTGGGCAACCACAGAGTGACCTACACAGGGCTTTGAATGGCCTCCTATCAGCTGTAAGATGATGCACGATGGCTGCTTTACATTTAGATATAATCTCAGAGTTCAGAGATCGTGGTGTTGATTTTGCCTCTCTGCGCTGCATCACAGGACGTTACTCAACATGTGAGTGTTGTTAGTACACTGAGGCTCTTCCTCATCAGAGAAGCAGCATTAAGTGGATTTATACTATTTTTACAACCTGCTCAAGTCAAACTTTTCTTTTAGTTAGTTTTGTTTTATGTAATCTGCAGCCTGACAAACAGCCACCAATACTGGAGATGTTACAAAGAGTCAAAATGAAAATGTGATTATTGGAATCTCATTTTCACACATCTCTCTGTAGTACTGTAGGCTCTTTACCTTACATTCTGAAGCACCTTGAGCCGACTGTTGTTGTGGTTTGGTGCTATATAAATTAAACTGAATTGAATTATTGTTGCCTAACAAAAAAACCCCCAAAACACTGCAACAAACATTATTAGATGGAGAACTCTTCAGCCAGTTTGGTCCTCCTCTGGGCCAATCATAACCCCTCACACACACGACACTCAGGACATCAGTTTGAAAAAAACCAGTGACTTTAGCACCTTCTAAAAATCGACACTGCGCTGACCTCTGACTTCAGTTGGACTCGAGCCTTGTGACTTTAAAGACTTCACATGGGGCCGACATCAAAGCCAGGCTGCCGGTTTCTCTGCAGGGCCTTCGATGTTTACCAGAGATATTTCTGGATAAGAAGCTAACACCGACACCCTCGACACAAAGGGATGTTTTATTTCACACAGAATGGATAAAGTCTGTCATATCTGCACAGCTGAATCTCTCATATTTGACATTAAGTGGCAGTTTCTTTGCTGTGCCTACACAAACAGGGCATTGTTCAAACAAGCACTGATTCGTTTCCAAGCTCATCGCATGCTGCGGAAAACCTGCAGCTTCTCAAACGTAGATGTAATCAGATTTTCCTTCATGTGTCAATAAAATGAGGCGTCCGAGTACAGTAGGAAGATTTTGGGGGAAATTTTCAGTTTAAAAGCTCCTTTTTTGTGAAGCTTAGACAAAACGCACATCACTGGCCATCCACACATCCTCTTCAACTTATCCAGAGTGGGGTTAAAGCAGCAGCAGGTCAAGCAGAATATTCCAGATCTTGTGATATTCCCAGTAAAGTGAAGCAGCTTGGACTTGAGATAGGATCTGAATGTGGCACATTAATTTTTATGTCTGACGCTGCTGTTGGTGCCGTTACTCGTGTGTTTGACCATCATCGGGTAAATGCTGACGCCATAAACTATTCCTAGAGTTCAAGGGCTTTTTGTGAGAAAGCATGAAAAAAGAGAACAGCTCTGTCTTATTTTAAATGTTTTGACGTAAAAGAATTTATTTGACTCAGCTGATTTAATTTATTTACTTAATGGAAACTGTTTCTTACTCCAGTTTGTAAATCTAATGGTGCTGTGGGGATCCCAGCTTTACTAAACCGGAGTGAAAGGGAAGGTTAAAAGTATTGATTGAGTCAAAGACCATAATATTCTGGTTTTATGGGTTTCCACTGCAGTTTGTAAACTCTAATGTACATCTAATGACATCAGAGTCAGGAAATAACACCTCGGACTGTTCATCGGTTTCCTGGTTGCTCATATTACAATAATAATATCTGGTGACGTCTTTGGTTGGTTGGTGAATGGTCTCAGCTCTGAATGTTTCCTTTTCTGGTTTTCTTTAAAGACAGTTTGCTATGGACTGGTTTCACTGGTCTGGATCACTGAGATCAAACTAAAGTATCTCGGTGTATCGTTTCCAGTTTGAAGCGCACCTGTTTGTGTGATTTTTGGCTCTTAGAGTGCTTCGGGAGGCCGGGTCAGGTTCTCGTGATCCGTGCTGCTGTACAAAGACTGAGGATTTTTGTTTCGGCCTTAGGGGTCCTTACTCCTGGCTGTAAGGTGGGGTGGGGTGGGTCTCGGATTTAATTTCTTTGATTTATCTAACGGCTTAGGTTTTACATTTGTGTTACAAGTCACTTTTTGTTTATGATCTTTGGTAGTATCCCCTCGCCCAGTGAAAAACTCCACCTTAATGTTCCTGAGGTCCTAGGTGAGCTAAAGTCCAAACAAGCACATTAATCAAACCTAAAATAAGCTGATCTGATTAAACTGGGGAAGTATATCCAAAAGAACAGCAAATTAAAAAACCCTGCAATCTTACTTGGTACAGTCTTTGAAGAGGTCTTTGCAGGCCTCCTGCTGCAGCCTCTCTGTGCACTGAGCCATCATGGCCTCCTCCACCTCAGGCACGTGGTCCTCTGACTGCACAGGGAAAAAAACATGAAATCCAGGTGAAAACAGTGAATCAGCTACGACTGTAACTCTGACAGAGAGAGCCGGACGGATGAGGTTTGAGACGGAGCTGGGAGGTGATTGTGTTCGTCTGCAGGTTCAGACCTGCACGTTCGCGCTCACACAGAATCGTCAGGAAACATCAGGGCGGAGCTTCAGCCTGAACTACGAGGCGAAGCCAGGATTTCTTTCTGTTACCTGGCTTCACTGATCCTGACACAGGCAATGACCAATCAGAGTATCAAAAGCACTGATGCTGGTCAGGCATCAGCCTACCTATCTCACCTGGCCTGGAAACACCTCAGGTAGAGATAAAAGACTTTTGACCCTCTTACTATCAAAGACAGAGATCTGACTGGTCAGCAGGCGGTGAGCTCTTATCTCAAACATAACCTTCGCCTGCTGAGAAGTGAACCACCTTCATGACACTGAAACTTCAGGACAATCCTGAGGTTAACAGGGTTTGTGAGGACTGCAGGTAGTTACATCATCATAAGGTGAGCCAATGAGCATCCCTGCTCCCATCATCTTCCATCATCAGCTGATTAGATCAGATTTTCCATCAGATTTCCTTCTTGATGAGCCGGAGTGAGCGCTTCCTCCTCTGAGCGATGCGTTCAGGGACTCTCTAGAGGCAGGTGTGCAGTGGGGGCATTTAGTGATTTATTTTGATGCAAAATGCAGGTCCAGATGATAAAAAACAGAAGACAGTCGAACCTTCTGCTACAAAACTGGCTGAAAATAATAACAGTAAAAAGCTAAAAATACAAATAAATGTAGCAGTTTGTCCAAAATCAGTGACTCTATTCAGTCTGCTGTGATGACAAGTCTGTATACTAAATAAACAACACTTACCATTTATATTAAATTTAATTTCAAAGTTTTATTAATTTACTCCACCGGGCTGATGGTGTACTTTGAATAAAATTATATCATAAATCTATAGTGCACACTGTAACAGCACACTGGTACCAATCAGACTGAAATAATGTAAAACATGGAAAAGATTTGACGAATTTTAGTCTGATATTTTTGTCCCTGAATGCATCATTAACAAAAGTTTCAAATTGCTCCCACAGAGCTCCTCTGCTGCTTTCAAGCTCATCCATAGCAATAATTTTCTTTAAACATCACAGTTTGGACACTTTTCAGGTGATTTTTGTAGATATTTTGTTATGTTTGTGACAGATTTAATGACCAAAAGCCAGTGGAAACCTTTTGGTCATTTGATGGTCGTTGGTCTTCAGTTTTGGGTTGTTTCTATATCTTCCCTGGTTCAGGTGGAAATAAGCTTTTAGCTATCTCTGATCCTGTACATGTGGACAATAAACAATAAAAAACCCAACAGATATCCTCCTAATAAACATAAAACCATCAGTATTTTCTTTTAAAATCCCTCTGTGATGTCAGACCTGACAGGAAACATCAGCGAGTACCTTTGGGTTGAAGTATTTGTCAATGAGCTCCTGTCCGCACTCCTTCCTCTTCTCATCCGGCGTCACCTCGTAATCCGCCTGCAGAGAAACGCACACAGCATGAAGAGCAGGCACTAATACTCAAATAACACAACAAATAACACAATCTGAGGACAAAACTGTGCTCAACTTATTTCAGTGAATTCATTTACTGCCATGACCTGAGTTTACTTTTTGTTTGTGACATTATGTTCTAGTGTTTTTTTTATTTCTTTGTATGAAGAAAGTTTAACTAAGAAGGTTTTAGGGCCTGAACTTACCCAGGGAGCTTTTAGTATTAAATCCAAAGTCCATTTTAATGTTTGAGGCACACTAAGTAACTTTTATCAATTGACGCTGAGTATTTTTTAATCACTTGAGATAAAGTAAGTAGTTTTTTGTAATTAAGGTTAACCAAGTAGTTCTTAGCAATTAATGATAATCAATTAGCTTTTAGCTACTGACCCTAACCACATAGCATTTAGCGATTGACTCTAAACAGGTTGCTTTTAGCATTTGAGGCTAAGTAGTTTTTAGCAATTGATGCTAACCAGGTAGCTTTTAGCATTTTAAACTCACTAAAGAGTTTTTAGCACTTAAGACAAAAAGGATAGTTTACAGCATCTCAAGCTAACTAAGGAGTTCTGAGGCAGTTTTGAGAATTTCTGCACTACAATGTGACACTGCCAGACCTTCACAAAGAGAAGAGTACCAGGATGTGGTTTTCAGTTTCAGCATTGCCAGAAAAATGTGGTTAAAAACATTTCTTTTATTTGGTTTTTACCATGTTGTTGCTAGCTGTATTTTTTTTTTAGCATCCTGTCATGAAAACATCTGATTCTCCTGTTCTGATATGGATGACATTGATTCAAGACGTTTTTGGTAAAACGGTAAGAAAATTCTTGTTGTTACATTGTTATGCCTCTAAACAGATTGACTTTAAAACAAGTTTAATACCAATGAAGCTTTTATTTTTAAGGTAATGAATTAAGCTTTTAAAGGATCTGTAGAATCCCAGAGGTTAGGAGAAGTGTTTGGGTTAAACTGAACTCTTTTTTTTCGATATAAGCTGATTTACATTTCACATGCATTTCTGCACACGACCACTAGATGTCATCTCATTTAAAAACATAACTCACGGTCATTAATTTGGACAGAATCTGATGAAACTGTGAATATATGATGACTGTATTGAAGGCCCGTACTATTGAATTATTGCTCAGCTGAACTACCAGCTTCGTGTGTGTCCCCTGCAGCCTCCTCTTGGCTTCAGAAAACCCACATTATGAGTTAATTGAAGACTTTTTGCAGCCCTCCTCCCCCACACCCGAACCGATTGCATCTACTCCTCCCTGTGAATGACCTGCAGTAAACTGAGCCTGACTGGAAAACCCCAAAGTGCTTCCTCTCCCCTCTGGCAGCGAGAGCCTGTAAACTAATGCTAAGTGACAGCGGAGACGGTTCAAATCTCATTTTCCCCTCTCCATCTCGTCCTCTCGCACGGCTCTCAGAGACGAGACGGGAAGCGGTTGTGGGGTAAAAGGGAGCATAATTGCTTCGAACTCGAGTTGAAAACTGCAAAGCCATCAGACTGGAGTCAGCTGAGCAGAGCAGACGGTGTCTTCATTAACCTCCTCTACCTCAGCAGACAGGACTCCAAGCATTACCTGATCCACTGCTTAACAAATAATTCCTACTGTTAATAACACCAAAGTGGCAAAACTTAAAGAAATGCAGGCTTAAAACGTGTATCTGGCATTACCTCACACTGATGAGCCTAAGCAGTTGCAACCTTCTGACAGCTTTCATTTGTTTTTACTACTCTCCCATATTAGCAGGTGAAATTTGACTTACCCTTATAAGCCTCAGACAGGATTAAAAGCCATGAACCAGGACAGTTAATATTAAAGTAATTCCACACTTCCTGTCTGAATGGGGCTTAATGTTTGTTTTTGTTCTGATTGTGATACCGTCTGACAGGTCAAAGTGCTCTTAATAGTTCAAACCCTCATTTATTATGAACGTTTGCACAGAGATTCATGGTCTCTACAGAGTGAACCCTAAAAACACTGATTATCCTCTGACTTTACCTTTACCATGTCACCAGCAGGTGGTTTCAGATCAGATTTTAAGATTTTGGATTGGTTCAAAGTGTTGACAGTTATTGCACTGACTGGTGTTTAACTACTGAATAGGTTTCCCCAGAAGATAAACCCAAATTACAGTGGAAATCACCTAAACTTTCAAATATTAAACAACAAGCTGGTGAAAGTTTTCAGTTAAATGGACTGTCCTAAAATTCTTCTGCAGACATTCGTAGTCCCCAGGGGATGACCCCAGGACTAACTTTCCTCTTCTGACTCTATAAAACTGAAATATCTTAAGTATAATCACATGGACTGGATTTTTGTATACATATCCCGAGAGGATAATCACAGACGACAGTGATGAATTACTGATATTTAACACATAGGGACATCTAGAAATCTGTGGTCTCCAGAGGACGATCCCTCAATTCTTTAAACTTCAAAACAACTTCCTGATGCTGTTTTGTACTAATTTTCATCTTCTGAGTGGTTCAAACTGAAATATCTCCAGTATAATTTGGTAGACTAATATTCAATTTGTATGCATATCCCAAGAGG
Organism: Etia nguti; assembly: GCA_015106755.1. Lineage (NCBI taxonomy): Eukaryota > Metazoa > Chordata > Actinopteri > Cichliformes > Cichlidae > Etia > Etia nguti. The sequence continues at coordinate 21,418 of VUQG01009450.1, read as the reverse complement.
ATAAAATATATGACAGTGATGAAGTAATACACAGAGACACCAAGAAATTCATGGTCCCCAGAAAGTCCTCGAAATGCCAGTGGGCCAGATCCTTAAAAAAAATGACAATCATCAACAAATTCATGACTAAAAAACCCGAACATCAGCATTCCCAGCTAAACCCTTAATTCAAACCTTCACCCTGACAGCCTGAACCTGGTTCTTTAAACTGAGTCTGGTCCCTGAAGTTGTAAGGACCACTCTGAATGTCCTCAGAAAGCAGAAATGTCCTCACTGTGATGGTTTTAGATACAGAAACACACTGTGTGACCTCATCTGCCACAGTGAACGAGTCGTAACTCGCTCTGCTCACTTCAGGAATGCTTCACTCACGCTTTGTTTCATTCCCACCGGAGTGTGTGTGTGTGTGACGGGGATACAGCATGGGAGGTAGGAAAGAGCGACTCAGTGACGCAGTTTGTTCCCAGAAGTCAAGAGTTCCTGTATTTCATTAAACAGATATTAAACCCTACTTCCTCCTCCTCGTCTTCAAGTGCTCCATTCAGGCATTCAGGGTAATTAAACTCGCCAATCAGTTTTTTAAAGGGTCAGTTCACCCAAAGTCCTAAAAAAAACATTTTCCCACAGCTCTGCGTTAGTCCGCTTGGACGGTTAGGGCAAATTTGCATTTATTTTGGGTTACTCAAATCATGAAAAAACTGTTTATGTATCACAGCAGAAAAAAAGCATGAATAGGCCACTTTACAGCAGGAAGTAACACACAGTAACAGAGCATGGTAAACACAGAGGAGTGTTTAGCAGCTAAAGAGCTAATTTTCTTTATTAATGTGAGTTGGTGGAGGCCAAAAATAAGCTAAAAGTGAGTGAATATTGGACTTGCAGTGCTATAATCACAAACTTTAAATGTCAAAATGTTTTTGTTTTCCTGTCAAAGGCCTGCTGTATATTCTACCTCATTTCCTGTCATATATCAGGTGCTTGTATTAAAGCTACTAAATAACAATGTTACACGTGGTCCAGCTTAGAAAACAGTACAAAAATCAGGTCTTTAAAGTCTTTCTCTAACAAGTATCAATGACAAAAATGACCCTAGATTTCTTACAGTCGCGCCTCCTCCACACTCCTCACACAGTCTTTAAACAGAGCACCAAACAATAAGGTCTTAAAACTGCCTGAAGCACATCTAAACAACACATTAATCTAACTGATTAATTGCAAGCTGTAGTTAAATGTCAGATCCTTACTGATACTGATAAGTGTGCTAACTCACTCAGTCACCCCTGTTAGTAGGTTTCACTCCTGGCTTAATACATTTATACAACACTGTTCCAGTCCTACTGACCTCTCAGAGCTTAAAGCAAACACACATTAATATACAACTGTCTCATACTTTTCCTGCCACACACACCCTCAGATGATACTTTCAGTCTGTATTATGTGTTTAAACTCAAAAACAGTTTTCTAATAATAGTCTGTAACGTCTGTTCCTCTCTGCTGTCAGCTGACCTCTCCGTGTCTGATTGGTCACGCTGTTTTCACGTTAATGCGTACGTGGGTAGACTGATAAACCCTGGACCGACTTACAGGACAGGATAAAGTCTGAACCCTGCCGAGAAAGATGCTGAAGCTGGACACACACTTAAGGCCTTTTGTGTTTCCACACGAGCACACAAAGAGAAAGAGTCGGACGAGGACGACTCCGCTTACCACGGCGTCCAGGAACTTGACGCAGCGCTTCAGCTCGGGTCGAGTCTCGCAGAACTGCCTGAAGAGCAGCCGTCCGATAGGCTGCCGCTCGCAGAGGCTGCTGTAGTCCTTCTCTGCAGAGACACAGAGGCAAGCGAGGTCATCGTTACACAGATCTGAATCAAACCGCCGGCACTGTTTTACAGAAGGAGGCCTGCCTACACTGATGGAAGAAGAAATTCTCACATACTTCATTTATCTGGACAGGTCACAAAAACGTGCACGTTATTTTATCCAAAATCAGTCTGTGAATGCTTTCAGATTAAGGCCATTACACACTGAGCGTGCTGCGAAAAAGCAACACAAAATTCAGAATTTTTCAGATGTAAACTTATTATGTAACATAAACGCCTTTATGCAGAAAATTCGTCCTTAAAACGAGCACACTTGTTGCCAAATGGAGTGGTCTGACCGATCATATCCGTTTATCAGATCCGAAAAATCGAGCTTCCTCTAGCAAAATTACGTGGTCAGCATAAAAGGCTGGATTAAGAATAGGTGAGTCCAAAGAGTATTTTTAATGCAGGAAAGATTTGCATGTATTTAACATGTTCGGTGTGTAAAGCCCCTTAGAGGCCCATGAAGGACACAGGGATGAGTGTAAATTTGGTGCTTTTTAACATCTTTTTCCATCATTTTTGAACCCTCAGAGCTTCATAAGCACAGGAAGCAACTTTCAGAGCTGAAAGCTCTGTTAAAAGCTGCAACCAGATCAATTTAACACCCACTCCAAAGGTCACAATCTAAACACAAACTATGGGTTTTTTTGTTTTTTTTTTCCTAAAACAAACCTAAAGCTTCAAATTAAATCAGACCCTCACAGGAAGTACAAAGTTTCACGCTCTGGGAGCTGCAACCTTAACCACATCTTATAGCCTGTGACTATTTACTAAGAAAGTTCAGCAGATGAAATTTGCTTTTGACAATGTTTTTTTTTTTCAACCGTTTTTACTTCCTTCTAAATAAAAGCTTACTTTTTGTACCATAAATAATAAAGTTCCTGCAAGCAAAACTGCAGGTCTATGCAAATATTCTAGCATTTGATTATTCCACGGATCAGTGTCGTTCTCTGTTATGCTGTGAGCCTCCAGCCTGACCACAGTGACGTAAAGTAAACGGGTTCAGTTTAGTCTTACTGAGCACTCACAGAGCTTTCACGCTACAAGCCACCTTCACCCATTCACATAAACATTAATACAGAGCCTTATTCTATTAAATGTTTTATCTAAGACACACTGATTGATGCAGTTTGGACACTTTGAAATGTGGCTTCCTCCCGTCCACCTGCTCTGCCTCATGCATCCTGATTTTGGATAAAAGAAACTAGAACTTTCTTCAGACAGAAATCTGGACAGTGTTCAGAGAATCGGGTCAGGATATTGTCAGAAGCAGGTCTTTCTCACATACAGTCGGAGCTTAAGTCATCTTTTCGTGCCATTTTTCATCACTGACCTACATCACAGTAGTTTTATCGAGTTAACTTGCACACCCTTATCAGTAAGAGGTTTATTTCAGAGATTCTCTTATAAAAAATCAACAGAAAATGTGTGCTTATTTATTTTAGATTTTTATAGGCCTGTTTATGTTGAATTCAGATGCTTTTAGATTAAGAGATTATTAGAATGCTCTGGAAAAACAAAGTGAGATGGAAGCTTAGTTCTCCATGTAGAGAATGGAGGTTATAAAATGTTTTCTGAGGAAGGAAACACACTCAGCACATTTGTGAGGCAGGAACTGTTGTGAAAGACTGAATGTAAATGCTAAAAAGGCAGCACACTTTTTTGTTGTTTTTTATAGAAATTAAAGAGCAGGCTTCTGTCAGCGAACAGTCCAAACGGAGCTGTAGATCCTGTGAATGATGGAGGATTAAACCTTTTTCTGACTTGCTGAAGCGTTATATTGATCAGTCTGACCTTTTTACTCTTTTCCTCGTCTCTCACGCAGACCTCCCCGATCTTCAGTGAATCACATTTGCTTGTGCGTGAAGCTTCCCAAGTTGCTTTGCATCCGTACGAGTCACAGATGCAAATCCATGTTTCCTTGTTAGCGTTTCTATTTTTTTACCTAAAACACAGCTGGACAGATGAACTCAAACGACCCCAGATATCAATCTAAAACCTCCTCATGCCAGTATGTTTTTGATTCGTGTTTGGAGTACATGTAACTGTCATTAAAATACCAACACAGCCTCAAACAGCTCATGTAAACAGAAATCAAAATGTTGATGATTCTTTCTCTGGTTCCACAGTGAATATGGAATAGAAGATATGACAACCTAAAGTTTTGACAGTTTGTACTGTAACCATTCAGCAACTGAGACCAAAATCAAATCATTACAAACATACAGAATATTGCATCGCTGTCAGAGCTTTCTGTGCCCAAACAGTGGCCCAGTTCACCTAATTCCTTAACCCAGTGCATCGTACACTGACTTCAACAGATGTCTGGGGACAGCAGGGTGTCATCTGCATATATAATAAAAGTTGTTAAATTTTCTCATCCCTAGGGTGTCAGTTCGTACCGATTTGTGATTGCTCACTCCAAAGACATTATTAGTCAGTGAGCTTTATTACTGCTGTGAAGCATTTTAATCCAAACTACTGTCTTACTCTAAACCTGAGTCGATTTTATCTGACAAAGAGGCGTCATATAACTTTAAGATGAGACAGGGTTGTAGATTTAATAGCCAAGTTACGCCAACAGACTGAAGTTTCATTCATAAAACGCAGGAGTAAAAAGATGCTGTTTGATTTGTGAGTGATGTAATCCGTATTATCCTTTTGTCTCCCTGTCTGGCTCAGTAGATGAACATAACTTGGGTGGAGCGCCCCTTTGATTGTTACTCTGCTGAGTCATTTCCTTTTGATGACCCACTGACTGATGGTTACTGATGCCTTGTTCTGTCAGGTTCTCCTCGGTTTTATCCTACTTTGAGATTTTCTGCTCTAGTTGTCTCTGCTCTGCCCTTTGTCCCCCTCTCTTCTACTCTAATGATCTCCTTTCTCTCTGATGTTCTACTTAAGTCCCGCTGCAGAGAGAACAGAGAAGCTAAGTGTGTGGCAAAGGGAATAAATCTGTGGACGACAAGGACATCAAAGAGAGAAAGACAAGAAAAATGATCAGGCTGTTCCAAGTCTACACTGCCTTTTTATATCTAAAAACCCACTATTTTCTTTACAAAAGGGCCATAAATTTACTTCATTACAGTTCATAAAGTTACTTAGGCAGTATCAGATGCTTGCTTCTCATTTATGAAATACGACATCTCAAAGTTCTGGGATTTCTCAGAATAATCATTATCTCATTATGGCTGATTATGGATGTTTTGAGACATGATAGGAGCTATGATATACATGAATGGAGATCCAGGGCTGTAGAGAACATGCTGTACATTAACACACAGAAAACAAAGAGGCCTCTGTCGGGTCTCCTGCTGGCTTCGAAGGCCTTGCAGTGAAAGTGGGTTTCAATCCAGATTAAAGCACGACACAGAGTGCCTCCATCACTTTATAAAGCGTCACACTGATATTAAGTGCACCATTTTGTTCTAGAATGAGCTCAACAACAATCAGTAACCATGCCACCTTGAGCACAGACTCAGTGATGCAGATTATCTGATCAAAACATCCAACAGGAAGAAAAGTCAGCAGCAGAAATCAAGACTCATCGGAGCAGTAATTGAGTTACTGTTGCCTTCCTTTCAAACCAGCTTGGTTGGTAGGAAAATCCAAGCAGATTAGCAGCGTCTGAAATACTCAAACGAGCTCGTCTTCAAAGTCAGTAAAATCACTCTTCTTCCTCATTCTGGTGCTCAGACTGAACTTCAGCAGGTCATCTCGAGCTGCCACCGTGTGATAGGATATCTGTGTTAATGACCAGCTGGAGCAGTATACCTCAGAGCAGCAGCAGCAGCACAATCTTTGCACAATAAAAAACTATTATTTCCATTAAATCCTACTTAACCCCTGATTATGAATGTGTATTAATCTTAGATTGAAGCACTTACATAGAAAAAGGTGCTGGTCCGAATGGGTGAGCGAGGCAAGTTGTGCAAAGTGCTTTGAGTGCTCAGTTAGAGTAGAAAAGCACTATATAAGAACCAGTCCAGTTACCATATTTCATTTTATCGCCCTGGAAGTTGCTGCATGTTTATAGCATCACCACCCTGACGAAGCAGCAGGCTCCCTCTTCTTCTCTCTGGGTTGCTCAGTTCTATTTAAACCATAAACATATTCCTATGATTCAGCAGCTGAATGCTGAAACCAGTGTGGACCCACTTTACTGTAATATCATGTTACTCTAATGGCCTTTTATGAGGACTGAGGAGGAGGGGAAGGGGGAGGCGGAGGAGAAAGCATCAATCGAGACTAAAGATGCTTTCATCTGTGCAGAGGAGGGGGACATGTGTGGTGAAACTCCCTGCACGTGTTTCTCAGGTTCAGCGAACAGCAGAGTCACCAGGGTGCAAAAAGACAGAAAAAAACACGCTTTTCGCTCAGTGTTTTGGTGCATTTCAGACAAGCCTGCAAATGCACTGCCTCGACTTTGCACACAACAAGAAAGCACATGTTAAAGAGCGGTGCAGGGTAAATGTTCAGTTTTTTGTTTTTTTAATTGGTACTGGTGAAATGTGTTGTAACAATGGGAGAACATCTGTAAGATCTCTGTTGTGCAACATAGAAATGTCTCACATTGCTTGTGGCATAATTACATAACAATAAATGATGTTCATATCAGGGGATGAGAGGAAAAAGAGGCAGAGGAAGAGAAGAGAACAACCTGCTCTTTACAAAAAAGGAAGCTGACAGTTTCCTGAATATCTTCCTCCCACTCGTCTTCGTTCTTCTGGTTACACTGCAAAAAAGTCTCGGAGATGAATCGTGACTTCCTTTTTCGTCTGTCAGCTCACTTTCTAATCCTTCTGTTTTTACTTTCCTCCTTCTGGCCTATCAGCCTTGCCTCACCTCTGCTCTCCTCTGTGGGACATCAGCATTTCAAACTGTATTGTATGTGGTTTTTGTGCTGAGCTTCTAGCTTCCTGTGTGTGTGTGTGTTTGACTGAACTCATTCAAATCAAAACTTATTTGCATCGGACCTTCCAGGGAAACAAGAGAAGCAGCAGCAGCATCTCGAGTGTAAAATGGCTCGTCTTTATTTCTGTATATTTTCACATCGGCAGGAGGTCTTTAAATATGTTAAGTACATATCTAAAAGAAGCGAGATGCAGTGACGATCAGGAAAATCAGTAGATGAGCTGGAAACAGAGTGGTCACATTATTTAATATGCTGCTGCCTCTCCTGCCAAAGAGAACACCACCGCTTCAGAACGCAACTATATTCATATTAGCCTCTATTTCATTTGAAATATCATCAACTCTTCTATTAATAATATCTCTATATAATATTATACTATATATGTCCTGGTGCTGCTCTGAGCCTGGTGGCCTGTTACAGCTGCTCCTGTTGTTTTTTTTCCTTGCCCGTTGTGTTTTATGTGAAAGTGAAAAGGCGAGTTTGCTCCGGAAGCAGAGTTTCTTCACCGGACGATGGTCAGTAGTCCCCGACTAGAGACTACTTGGAGCTAAAAGGAAGTCTGTTCCTGCCATCATCATGTGGAATGTGAAGTGTTTGGACAATAATATGGAAGAGCTAAATGAGTTGATCACACACCGAGGTTAACACACTGGAACTGCCAGGAGGGGCCATTTTGACCCTGTCCTGTAACAACAGCACTAATGCTAAAGACGTCATTCCTCAAAGAAGTTAAGTTGTTAACTTTCAACTGTTTTTCTAATTTTAAGTCAGATTTGGCCAAATAATTATTTAAGGTTGATTTTAAAAGTTTTTATTAGTTTTATCAGTGATTTAACACATACACATTAGAATAAACAAATAAACAAAGTGCAAAACAAAACACAATAACTACAAATGGAATTATTAAAGAAGAAGAACATCAATTGTGGGATTAGCTGTACAAAAATAAAGGTGGTGTAAAATCAGAGTACTGCCTGACCTCAGAGCTGGCTACAAACATGTAAGAAACACATTTTAAATAATTATTGTAAAAGTAGAACAGTCAAAGTTTATCATCTTCCTCTGATCATCAAACCTGAAGCCATCTCCGCTTCACCTCCTCAGGCCTGAAACACTTTTGGGTGCCGCTCTGGATTTCCCTCTTTATTTGCTCAGTTTAGTTCTCCACACTCTGGACTCTCCGTTCAGTTCAGCTACGGCTCCCCTGCTGCTCTGCACAGCAAGCAACTCTCCGCTCCTCCTCTAGTGGTTTTATATTAATTTGTATGGGGTCAAAATGACGTCCTCTGCGGTTCTAGGTATAAGTTTTATTTTTTTTCTTTTGATTCCACAGTATTTGATGACCCACTTTAGAAAAAATCCAAAGTATGAGATGATGAGTTACACAATATTTGAGCTCAGGGGTCAAAATGACCGAACATATCTGTGTTCAGGAATTTTGGGTGGACGGGAATGTTAATCTGGGCGGTAAAAAGAAATGATGAAGGGTTGTCCAAGCTGTGATTAGAAAATGGGGTAAGCCTGAACATGTTCTTGAGAAGGGAATGTTTCTGAACTGCTAGCTGTGGTATACGGTTGGGGAAACCTGCAGTCAGACTTGGTTGAGTGACGAAACGTGTCACATTGAAAACGCTCCATCCTGATGAACAGAATGCTCATATTCCTCACAGCTGGCGTCTGTCATTGCTGTTGCTGAATCATGCAGTTTTGTTTACCAAATGGCTCAACTATTGGTGGACCAGTTGTGCTTACGTGCATAAACAAAGGTCCATTTTGAGTCAGGAGACGTCTTGAATGACTATTTGAATATTCAAAAATCATGACCATCCCTACAAGCAAAATAAATATGTTTTCTGTCTCTTGCACGCTCTACTCAGGCGCCACCCTTGCTTTAACCAAATTGAGTATTTCCAGTAGTGAGAACACATCTGGATCAGACTATTTCCTGACACATGTGAGCAAAGTACAGCTTTGGAAAATGTCCTGACATTTAGCTCATTTAGCTCTGGACTTCATATGCTTGCATTGTCTTTTTGGTGAGTAAAACTGCTGCACAACAGATTTACTCAAGCTCCACGAACTACTCGTTTTTGGTTTCCAAAAACAGTTAACAGTAGCAGTAAACTTCGCCAAGAACACGACCCTAGAGGCATGCCACTGGTAGCTGGTGAATGGATGTATTAAGCATTAGAAATCTCTAAGACTTGAGTGTATGTGTATGCAGTAAATAAGTCCTTGACTTCTTTGGTGAACTTTGGTTTACCAGTAACAAACATGTACTGTACTTTAGTCCAGCTTGTCCGCCTGTCGCCACTCTGCGCCTCGAGCCAGGATAACTTTTATAACAAGTCATCAGCCCAGCTCCACTGCTTCTTCCTCTTCTTTCTTCCTCACAATGTGTCCTATGTGTCTGATTTGCCCAGCCTGGGTACCATGGATGCACAGATACCAACAGTATCTGTGCAGCAACCATGCCTTTGTACACAAACACACCCCCAGTAGATGAACAGGAAGTCAGCTGTAAAAATCTTCATAATGCTAATAACTCACATCACATTGATATCACATGTTGCTGTTGCTGTTAGGCAGCAATTTAAAGCAATTGCTTTTATGCACATGACCTCGATTATTTATCCTAATCAAACATCAGAGACTTTGAAATAAAAGCCCGTCTCTAATGCTGGACAGCGGCCTCCTGCAGCTAAGATAAATATGGGATATGGTTACTATTTAAGGAAATAAAGTCATGAGAACCAAACCAAGTAAACCACAGTTCATGCTTTGGTCACATAGCTTCTGACCGTCACATCTGGACATTTCCATCCAATTTTGTGAAGCAAAAATCATAAACAAGTTGGCATAAACACAAGGTATGAGACGCACGTGTGCCAGAAACTGCACTTCCTCTGATGTCCACTTGAGGGCAGCTCCAAATGTCCATCAGTCTTCATAGACTCCCATGTTAAAATGTTCAACTTTAGCATGTTTACAGCCTGATACAAGTAGGGGTATTTCCCAGTCAATGACAACTTTACTGTGGGTGAATTTTCATAACGCACGTGTTTGAATTTTACAAAGGCTTAAAGTTTGACAGGGACCATGTTTGAGCTCATCGTGTCTTTTGCGGCATTTTGAATCAAATTACTGAACCAATAATATAAGTGAGTGAAATTCTAGGCTATTATTAGCTGGCACTAATTAGCAGATATCTCCGTCTGTGTTGCACAGTTGCCCAAATATGGTCACTTCTGGGTGCAATGATCCAACATGACAGTGCAAACACCGAGGTTTCAATATGCAACACCAACAAGTGATGTTACAGTGCCTACATCACTCTAGTTTATGCTTTCTGAAGTAAGACCTCCATGTACACGGCTTCTTACCCCCAAAAATGTGAGAAAAAGTCAGTGGACCTGCACTTTTTTGTGCACACTCAAAGCGCTTTACACCACAAACCACTGTCATTCATTCACACAGTACTGTATTCTTTAGAAAAAAGTGCTGTGTGAGAGTTTTATCTATCTGTAATCTACATGATTACAGATAGATGCATGACCTAACATGTCTTCAGATTGAAGAGGAAACCTGAGCACCTGGAGAAACCCAGCCAAGCGTAGAGAAAAACATGCTTGCTGCTTTGTCCTTTAATTTTATTTTGTAAAAAAACAAATGCAACCAATGATAAAGTACAACAATAATTATCTCTGAGTAGCAGTCTGGTCTCAGGTAGTATATCTGAGATCAGATCTTTTCCTGAGTGAGTCTAAATTTTATTTCTCCAACCAGTCACCAGTTAAAATGAAAGTAATCAGTTGGTTGAAACAGTAGAAAAAAAAAAACAGACTGCTTCCTCTTTCTGCAAGCGCCACAGTTTCCTCTGTGGTGGTACTTGAGCAACACTAGCTTTTTGTCTTTATACCGCCCACACACTTTCAGACTCATCGCAGGTTTGACTTTTCAATGAATAGCCTGCTATTAACGTTAGCGCAGATTGTCGCTGCTTTTTGCCTAAATGTAAAAGCCATTTTTATAACATGACAGCTGCAGCTGCTGAGAATACAACTTCAAAAAGTAAAGGAAAAATAAAAACAGAAGTTATAGCAATGCTTGATCCACAGTCTCAGTGTGTTGGACAGGAAGCAGTGACAGTCTGGCGATTACAAAAGACGTCAACTGTCATCTCAAAAGTGAGTCTTGGTTTGGGGGACTGGAAGGCAACTGTTTTTCTTCAAGTCTTTCATTCTCAGTTTATTCTGCAACAGTAATTCACCAGTTTCCAAAACTTTCCATATAATATGGTTACAAGTTCATTAGGTAAAATTCAGGGAATATTTCACCCAACAAAATACACAACAATCATGATATCATTCAGTTTTGGATTTGAACCTTAATATTGAATGCAGCCCAGGTTAATACACACCACCTTATACATGTGTATGTGGATAAGGTGGTTGTCAGGGTGGGTGATGGGGGCCACACAAACCCTAGGCTTATGGTTAGGTTCAGTCAGGGGCTAAAGTGGGGTTTGGCAAGTAGATCAACCCTAAAATCCTTTTCATGCTCCTCTATGCTGAAATACCACAGTCGCAACTTTATTGACATCTGCAGTATGAACGTGTGGCGGAGATGGGAGGGTCATCTCAAATCATCAAGAGCCTTATGCTTGTAAAAGTTGCAGATAGAACAACAGGCTCCCTGGAGCTCATATAACTTTTATTTGATGACTGGTCTAAATTTAAACTAGTCTAGTTCCTGTAAAAGGGAAATGTTTTCTACACAAATGGAAATGTATGAAAATGAAAAGCCACGTCAGCAAACATTTTAGTGTTACGCTCAGTATGAAAATTCTGCAACCTGCCAGATACATTAATCAGCACTAAGTAATTTCCTAACCGTCCGGTTAAAAACTGTGAGACAAAGTCACAGTTATCGCTACAAATTAGGTTAATACAAGCATAATGTCATGGATCCTATCCAAAGTGGTTGGAAGCAAATGGTTGGAGTGTGAAGGGTCACTGTTGACCTTGGAAAGAGCCGTTTCCCTCTCCAAATAAACTAATCTTCCTCAGCATATCCACTCTGATCAGTTCTCACAGTGAGAGAGATCTCTGTTTTTAGAGGTGATCTTGCATTTAAAATTAAAACATAGCCTTAATTCTTTAACAAATACTGTTAAAGCTTGTTATTCACATGTAACAACTCATTTTTTTAATCATTTGTGATTTATGGAGGGTTACGTGTTGGAACTACTTCTTGATGAGCAACAGTTTTGTGATCACGGGACAGTGTGCCATCCATTTTCTGCTGTTTTGTACATAACCTGAGGTCTGCTGGTGATAATATCAGGCATGTGGATGAATGAGAGTCTATTTCTGTACAGAATTAGGAAGCCGCCACCACCGCTGCTGCTGTATACAGAGGAAATGAAAAATCAACACTGATCATATTCCCTCAGTGAAATGTCATGTTTAATACTGAGGATGAGTAGCTCATGTTTCACTGTAGCTGTGTGTCTGACAGTGTGTTCTCTACTTTATTTGCTTTCTTAAAGAGTTTGGAGCCTCGGGGCCACCATACCACCAGCCAGAGTGCAAAGAGAGAGAGAGACACTAGAAAGCACAACATTTTCTGCAGCACCGGCTGAAACAATGAGGGGATTGAATTCAGGCTTCAGATGAGCCACAAAACTGAGCAACACACAGAGCCGTGCTGTGCAGTAATTCATAAATTAATATCTAAAACTGGACGTCTTTTAGGGGTTTTTCCCTCAGTAAAGAGGAGTCATCTGCTTCTCACTAAAGACATTTTAAAACATAACTCCCACACAATTCCTTTGACAAACAGCCTGGTGCAGAAAACAGTTAGGTCTCTGTGGACAGTTTTAACCTTTATAACGACTGTAGCAGGAGATTTTTTTATAACAGAACCTGGAGCTATACTGGGAGGGCTTTAAGGTAGGGGCGTGGCCTCCGACAGGGCCTGTAGCTGCTGATTAAATGTTGATGTTAACGACTCCAAAGTCCAAACCCGACAGGTGACTTAACGATGGCTACGTCCATCTTTTAAATACAGTCAGTGAGGGATCGTGTCACGCCGAGTGGGCGTTGGTGGAACTGCTGTTTTTGTCTAGAGTTTCAGCCCCGGTGGTTGCTGCTTGTTTCCCCACAGATAAAACTTTATTTATAAATTAATAATTTGCATCCTTCACACCGGAGGCACGAGGACACGCCGGTAATCATGATAACAGTGATATTTAAAAATCAAAGAATGACATGATGTTAAAAACACGGACCTGACAACATCGTAAATAATCCACCTGCACAGCTACAGAGTGTCCCCTTTCAGTTCTTAGTATATTATTGCATAATTACCCACTTAAATAATTACTTGTGTTTCACATTATCACAGACTGTGTTTTCCATGGTAATAGTTACAGTAAAAATGTCCCTCTATCTCCTCTACTTTCTTAATTAGATGTTTTTTTGTCCAAGTCTGATCACGCTGACTTTGACGAACCAGCGGTCTGGTGATGACTGAGGGGGTATTTAAAGGGTGCCATGGATACAATCTGTTTCAAAGGCTTCAGACTCACTCGACACATAAAGACGACAAAGACGTTCACGTCAAATGAGATAAAGGTGCTCCTCTGAGAGAGCGAGAGCGACTGGAGAGAGGTCGGCGTTATCTCACCTATGGTTTGTCGCAGCTCCTCGCACAAACTTATATGTGGGAACTGCAGCATCTGCTTCCACTTCTTGCTCTTTCCTTTTCTGTTCCCGCCCCCTCCTGTGAATGACATACACATTTTTTATTTTATTTTGGGTTTGAAGGAGAAAAAAGTCTCTACATTCAAAAGAAAGCGAGTCAGTGAGGACACGAAGAAACACATGAGCATTTAAAGTAAATCAGCAGGATGTGTCGTTCATAACGACATCAAGTTAAAACACCCGTGTACGTTAATACTGAGAACCCGACTGAGGATTTTTAAGACTTAAGTCCAAATTCCAAATTCCAAATTCCAAACGGATATTAAAAAACGGCACAGCATCGAGCCATGACGAGCCTGGTCCTGATGTTTCTGAACAAGTAAGAAACTCAGATTCTGGTTTCCAGGTTTGATTTTGGGACCATTTCTGAGGCGGCAGAGAAATAATTTCAAAGAGCTGATCGACCCGATCGATGCAGTGATCCGATTATTATTATTATTATTATTTATTTTTCAGTTTTATTCCTTTTTGTTCAGTCTTAGGACTGTGAGCATCCAGCGGTCAATTGGGAACAATGTTATTCTACAGCTGGTTGTCAAGTAGTTTCTGGAGGCCAGCTTAAAAACTTCCTTGGGACTGCTTTAGTTACTCATAGTTTGCACCAAAGACACCAACCTATCTGCCAACACATAACCTGGAAACAGTGAGCGTTTGCCTTCAAAGTAAAAGTTATGGTTTACTGTTGCAACCAACACATTCCAAAAGGTGCAGCTTTTACTTTGAAGGGACACTATTTTTGTTTTCAGCTTGCATCACACTTTGTAGAGTAGTTTGGTGAGTAGTTTGAGTGTTTGCAAGTCCACGTCTTCCATACTGGTGAACGAAACAAACTCCGGGAAACTCCATTTTGGATTTTTATTTTTTAAGGGAACACACAGTAGCAACAAGCCAATCACAAGGTAGCATCATCCAAAAGCGTAACCAGCTTTTTTGTGTTTTTTGACTCCAAAGGTGTGTTCACACTAAGCAGACCAGACTAGAATATAACACAATGGAAGCTGCACCAGGTGATGTCTGTGTGGTTTTAAAGCTTTGTTGTTGCTGTGATGAGATTCTCCTACAAACACTGGATTCTTTTGATGGCAATGATGTAATTCCACATAAGTAGTCCTCCTGTTGGTGGTCATGGGTGAATATTCTTGGGTTCCCAAAATCACTTTTCTTCATGTTTCGTCTGAAAACTCCACAATAACAACCACAATTTACAATGTAAACATCATGTGTTAAATGCAACTTGAGACCATGAGCTCCACGAAGGTCGTAAACTGAGTACGAAGCAGGGTCACTTTCTCATAGACTTCTATTCAATCACATCTGTTTGAAACCAGAAGAGTCGCCCCCTGCTGGACATTTTCCCATCGCCTTACTATTCACGTTACAAGTTGGTTTGATCAGTCCAAACGTGAGAGCAGAAAAGACAAAAGCAACATGTTGAGGTTTTAGTAGAAAGTGCAGGCTCGATCTATGGCGGTGATGAGACCCAATGTGCTGATCTGAGCAGATGTGGCTCGCATGCGCTTTAAACAACAGCAGGAAACCCAACACTCATACCCACAATCACTAATTTCACAGCTTCACCCTCTAGCTCTAATTTTGAGGGTTTGAGGGTTACACATGTTCAGTAACACCTCTGCTGTTGTCGGTCGTGGGTGGCAGGCAAGGTCAAAGAGCTCGTTATAACCAATGATCCCCAGCGATGAGCCGGCTCCTCACCAATCCTCAGCCAGCTGTCCACACACGGGCTGCAATGCACAAAAGAAAATGAAACCGAGAGCTGGACAAATGTCTGCCTCTTTTTCCCTCCGTTCCTCCAGAGTCATATTCAGATAAGACGAGACAAGTGATTAAATTTGGTCCTTTGAATTCACTCAGAAGTAATATCGCTCTCTAAAAGAGGATCTTTGTAAAGTTGTGACCTGCTGGTCTGCATCTGAGGATGGTTTGTTTTAGGGTTTTTGAGAAGTTTTGAAGGACAACCTGAATACTAAATCACAGACTTTGTAAAGAATTGGGAAAGATAGAGGGAAGTAGTTTCTAAATCAATAATCAATTTAGCAAACAGGTCCTGTGAAGCCCGTTTAAAGGTTTTTAACATGAAGCATTTTTTTCTGTGGACAAAAGCAGACCGTCTTTACACCCAAGCCTGAACCACTCCTGAATCCTCTTTGTTTATCTCAGTTAAGAACACATGCTGTGGTCAGAGGAGTGATCTTTTATTCGAGGCTCCGTGTTTGAAATGCGATGAGGTTAAAAGTCATGGCAACCCTGCAGCCGATGAACCGTTTTCATAGAAGCTGTCGAGCAGGGTGAAGACAAAGGGCTGCAGAACAAAGAGAAACCAGAGGAAGTTCCTGTCCTCTCTGTGTTTGGGCGGTTTCTCATAGACAGGCGGCAGTCTCGTTTCAGATAGAGCTTCATTCAAAACGCAGCAACAAGCAGGACAAGCGCACTCTGTGAGATTATGCCTGAGAAGAGCCTCGAACGCCAACCATCCTCCCTTTGCAACTTTAGGAAAGAGATCGGATACCCACCAGAATCGCACAGCTTCTTCCTGTCACCATGCTCCATATATTCACCAGTGTTTCTTAAAATTTTATCTGATGACAAACATCCATTTTTTACAGATATTGGATCATGGCGCTATGATAAAGCTTGTAAAGGGCAGGGATAGCTCAGTAGGTAAAAGCGGTTGCCCCGTGATCGCAAGGTCGGGGGTTCAAATCCACTGAACAGCTACCCTGAGGTACCCCTGAGCAAGGTACCGCCCCCACACACTGCTCCCCGGGCGCTGCACTGGTGGCTGCCCACTGCTTCACTGAGTGAATGGGTTAAACGCAGAGAGGAATTTCCCCACGGGGATCAATAAAGTATACATTATTATTAAAACAGGAATAAAGTCTCTTAAGAATCTGCATTTAGTATTGATGCTCATCAGGAAAAGTCGGGAATTCAGACGATCTCTAAAAGTGGAGGAAAGCTGACTGCTGGAGAAATGTTTTGGGGTTATTCAGTTCCTCTAATGGCCAGTTCACAAAAAGTGAATCGGTCCTCATAGACTCCCATGTTAACATGTCCCACTTTACAGAAGCAATCAACACGCTAAGAATAAATACATCGGGTCTCTATGGACAGTTTCTCCCTTTAACTTCAGCTACGGTGTGTAAATTTGTTTATAACTGATCCATCTCGATCCTTCCAAGGCTTAAAGTTGGGCACATGGCTGCTGTGATTAATATTGGATTGTAGCTCTAGTAGAAGTGGATTGGGCTTGTTCCCATCATGCCCTTTGGAGCATTTTTAGTGGAATATCTGATAAGTAACATATTCTTTAGTGCTTCTAAAAAACTAACAGGGCAGCAGCAATAAATCTAATCAAAATGCAAGTTCATAAATGGACATCAGTGTCTATGGTCTCATCCACTGTGTTGCTATTTTCTGGCCCTCGGCTACATAAAACTGGGGCACAAAGTCAGATTTAAAAAATAAAAAATATGGGAGAGCGAGTCCCCCCCATCCCCTTTAAACACCCTCTTACGTGACTTTCTGATCAAATCCAGGTGAACTATAGTGAAACTGTGCCATCCTGGTTTCTACTGATAACACGGCGTTGTTGTGAATACAGCAGCAGCCCTGAGGCGTCCAGCCTTCAGCATCCCTGATCCTGAAGGAAGGCAGTCCACGCTTCAGGATTTGCTATTCAAATACTTCCAGGCAGCTGCTTTGAAAATCAGTTACTGTCATAGAGACACTGCAAACAAGATGTTGTGTTTGTGCCTGGAAAATGGGCGATAATATCAGAATTACAGATAAGCTGACTGATGCCTTGCGTCCACTGTGTGCATTAGTGAAAATGTAAATCAAGACAAACAGCACATGGATGGAAAGCCAATGAAAGACGGACTGAGGGACATACCGGTGTAATTGAGATGAAAGCAGTCCAATTCATCCCGCACTCTCAAAGTCATTAGGCAGTTCAAAGGTTACACATGAAGGCCAAACATGACCCTGGAGACCATTATGAGGCTGACTTATGGGCTGAGCAAGGTGAGTTCAGGTTTAACTATGCTCTGAAGCATGTCCAGGGAGGAAACCACTGCTTGCTGACCAATCAGCAGGCAGTGGAACAGCTGCTCTTGGTGTAACCTGTGGTTTGCACATTGATGTAAACTCTGTATTTCCATTCATGAAGACGTCTACTGATTTCAGGCCTTGACAATGACTTTGACTTGGTTCGGTGTTGGGTGATGTTTTTCTTAACCATGTGATCATCCCTTTGAGGTGGTTGGTATTGCTGAGCTGATCAGGGCATTCGTGCTTTTAAAGAATGAACAAGATTGTTGATTTGTCTAGTCTCTGAATCAACTCTAGATCTTTAATCTGCTAAAAAACTGAAATAAGCAGGCCTCGCCTAGACACGAAACTGCTTGTCAGTCAACTGTCTGGTTACTTTTCTCTGGAAGTGGGACACGATCTTTAAAAATGACTGTAATTTCTGAGGAGTTTATCCAATACTTCTGTCAAACACTTTGCAACAAAGCTGAAGGTCTGCACGTCTTTGCATCTTGATTATCTGATCTAAAATCCACCGTGGTGGTGTATAGATGGTGTATAATTGGTGATGCATAATTTGAGAAGCAAGGCACCACAACCAGGAAGCTCCTCTTTACAATAAAATGTTAACATCGAAAGCCCTCTGGAAAGTTTATTTTCTGGCATTCTTGAAACCCTCCAGTAGGACCATCTCAGGACACTGTAGGTAGAAAATGCAGATGCAGACAGACTGTGTCTGCTGCAGAGGCCAGGTACATTCTAATTTAATACAGCTTTATCAAATCAATTTATCAGCTAGGTCCAGAAATGTACCTTTTAATGATGTTTTTCTGTATGTCAGGGCACCGGATTAAACTGCTGAACAGGTCATTACAACTTTGGTTGTTCAACCAACACGTAAACCGAGGCAAGTGCTTACATCAAGTGGACAGAAAATCGGCCTCAAACATGCCGATTCGCACCTTTTTCACCAAAGCAAACTAAAAGTTGTTTTTTAGATGGCTCTGCGACTTTGTTCCACTTACATGTTGATTTTAAAAAGGTGTTATTTTAAGGTGCTTGGGCTTTGCTTTAAAGCTCACAATTTCCCAGATTTAATTGCTGTAAACAGCAGTGAGAGAGGAAGTGACATCAGTGACCGAAATCATATAGCATAAGTCTCCAAAAGTTGATTCTGTTCATCTGGACGTAGCGTTTTTAGCATAAGGTGAGAACTGGAAAGCATAAAAAGAGAGGGGGCGGCTTTTCGTTGTACTTCCTGTGTGAAGGCACGTTTCCTTTGTGCTGCACATTCAGACTGTGGTTTCGTCCTGCATTAAAGGGGGATATTTGTGTCTATACACCAGCTAAAGGCATTACTATAGGTGCTAATATGGCATTATTAAAATTTGCAAGGTTTTACTGATGTGTTCAACAGCTGGGCCGACACTCTTATATTTTAAGGCCACCTCCTGTTACCCAAGATAACAGGTTTTCAATGAAATGCATTCAATCGGTCAATACGACCTGGCTACTTACAACCTGAAGCAGAGGGAATCTCATAAAAGACAGAGCCTGGGAGTGTCACAACAGTAAAGACGGGGCTTGAAGTAAAGGTTTTTAAAGCACACTTTATTGGTGTTTTTGTCAGCTTTGATTAGTGACCCTTTTCAAGAGGTGCGACTTGCTCCTGGATTAGAGACGTCATCATCAGTCTATACTTTCTCAGTCTTCCTGAGAAATACATTAGCTATGCCCGGCTGTACTATAGTAAAGTAAGCAATGAAGAAACACTACAGATAAACCATGAACCATAAAATATTCTGCTTTTTCAGTGTCAATAAACCACTAAGTAGCGGAAAAAAACTTCTGCCTTTTCACTATAGATAATGTCTTTACAATTAGATAATGGAAACGTTTCTGTCTTCTCACTACAGAAGAACCATTAAATAACAGAAGACTTCCTTTCTTTTTTAACTCTAGATGAACCAGACAATTTATTTCCATGTTTTTCTGTTTTTTGTTTGACTGTTTTACAGATTTGTTGCACTGATGGATTTCTCTGATTTACAACAGCAGCATTTCTTTGTAATGTACTGTTGAAACTGCACATGGGCTATAACTCTTGGGCTGTTTATTATCACTAAATGGTTTATTAAATGTTAACATTTTCAAGAAGTACTTAAACTTTTTTCTTTTTTTTTTACAGGTTTGTAGGTAATCGTCTTCCATCAAACTGGACTGACTTTAACCCCTCTGCTCTTGGAGGACTTTGATAACATACAAAAAAACACGAGTCATCCCAACAACCAGCATGTCTACTTGTTTCTGTAGCAGGAAACTATTTCTTTATTTCAAATTTTCTACTTGAAACTTTACAACAGATTGTAACCTTTGGAAATAACTGAAACCATATTTAAAATCCATCCATTATTTAAGAAACTTCCATCCATCTATAGTTAGCTGGTTTATAATTATTGATTAACAACATTTATAACTTCATTATTGCCAGAGATCTTATAAGAGAGACTCAGGTGACAGAAACAATCCTGCACTCAAATCTATGGGAGTTTAGTTGGCAGGAGGCAGAAGCTGACCTTCCAAGGGGGTCATAAGGCTTTTCTTTAAACCTTATTTAGGGTTAAATTAAAACAACCTTTTAGCACTGGTGATTATAAACAATAACCACACAAACAAAAGCCAAAAGTTATTTCAGAAATGGTGAGAGTTTTTATGAGGACTTTGCTCTGGCTGCAGCCTACATTAGTGCACGGTCAACATTTCTGGAGCTTAACGGGCTTTTTGGCGCTGCTGGATTTCGCTTATTTAGCAAGTCAACGAGTTAATAATAGTGGTTTGGAAATAAAATGAAAGAAAAATAACCTTAATTTTTTACGCTTTGAACGGAAAAGCAAATTATCCCCGTACCACCCATATCTACTGCCTCGAGTAATATCTCATGAGTATGTGACTGAGATCTGCTGTTTTACTGGGTAGAAGGAATGACTTAAGGTCAGTTGGAAGTTTACATCAGTTTATTGCCTCACCACACTTTTTGATTGCGCGCAGCAGTTCGGTTTGGTCGTGCTGTTGCATAAGGATGATGCCGTCTTTTTATGTGCTTGATTGCATAATTCTCTGTGCAACATCCAGAATAACCTCCCAGATTTTGAAACCTAAACGGCGGCAGGTATGACCACGTGCTAACAGGGTTTACTGCGGGGCTTTAAATGCCAAAGAAGCACCTAAAAAAAAATACAATAAACCACGGACGCCTCACGTCAGTCCATAATTCAGAGCTCACTAAATATGAATCATCGCCTACCTTCACTGATGAATGTGACGTCACAGGCATGATAACCACGTTTGTGCTGTATTTGTTGCTGTGACAACAAAGGTAACACACACTTGTTCTGCCCATGTTAAGCTAAGTGTTAGCCTAATATTCGTTAGAACATCTAAAACATGGACAGAAATCACACAGGAAGTAAAAAAACATATTTAGCTAACATGGAAAGACATCTAGGGCGTGTCCAAATTCATGGGCTGCATCCTCCTGAGGCCGCATTTGTAGACCGATTACGTCACAGCGACGTGACGAAGGCTGTCCAAATTCGTAGACTCCTCCGAATGCAGCCGACAAATGCCTCCTCCTTTTCCCCAGATTTGAAGGATGGGTCGGGTGTGTCCTTCGTGGCCCACCAGATCCCAGAATTCATAGCGCCCCCCCAGCCAATTCCAGTTTCCAACAATGGCGGCAGCTACTTAGTTTTAATATTACTCTTATTACTCTTTCTGGGTCACAAAATAAACTTTTAACATATTTTTTAGGTGAGAATGTA
>VUQG01009446.1:3130-39589 GCA_015106755.1 Etia nguti | reverse complement strand
CACTTTTATTTTTATTTTAGTAAATACTCAAACTTACAACAGACAGCTGGGGTTTGGAATAATTTGAATTGAACAAATATTTAAAAAATAATCTGATCATTTTTGGAGCAGCCCTCAGGATCTCCACGTATTAACATGCTGTTTTTAGACTTGATGGATCGCATTAACAACCTGCTAGCTGCAAATAATCATGTGCAGTTCCACATGATTATTAACAGACAAAAAGAAAACATATTACTGATACAGAAATAGTTTTCTACTGTTACTCATTTTATATTAAGATTTAAAAATCTAGTTGGTATTGGTATGGGGAGTAACCTTCAGTAATAGTAATAAATCACACAGCAATAGTACATTCATGTAGTTGTAAAAAGCATGATAATATATTAAGTAATCCAAAGTATTCAGAATACGTTACTCTCATTGAGTAACTTAATGGAAAACGTTACAAAATACATTTTGGGGCATGTAATCGGTAATCTGTAGTGGGATACATTTTAAAAGTAACCTTCCCAACACTGTATGCCATTTGCATCTAACAGATCTCCAGCTAACCACTAAGATTTGGTTAACTTGCATCTTAGAAAATATAACCTTACAGCCAAATAGAAAACTTATGAGTCTTGTCATAAGGATTTGATCTGGTTGTGCAGTATAGCTGAAGGATTCTTTATAAAGTCACAGATTTGAACCCCAACCTCACACCTAACCATAAGCCTTTGAGGTATAAGCCTTAGTGATGACCCCAACTGTAACTCCTGACTGTGACTCTATCCCTATATTTTGAAGACAAGTTGAAAGTACTTAGTAAATAAATTTAGTTGTTAGTGCATTTAGAAGGATTGCTTTATCTGCCCTGTGCATCACAAAACCTTTGAAACAAGATCAGAGAAATAAATAATATTCTGATAGGGTTCGGGTCATGACTAATGATGACTTGAGTGCTGTAAATTAATAAAGATGTTCCGACAAGTTTTAGCCTGTCTTGAATTTTGGTGAAACTTGCAGGGAGTTTGCAGGAGTTCTCCCTGTGTCTCTTTTTCACATTCCCACCGTCAAGGCTACAACAGCAGACCTGGTCGATGTTAAGGGGTTAAAGGACACTGTCACACTGGCATGCACCTCCAGAGGACAGACAAACTAACTGTTCAGTGAGGGAGTGACCGTGATGCAATTTCAAATTCAGCTTACAACAAGTGCCCCATGTGAATGGATGCCTACATGTGTGTATGTATTGTATGTTTGTGTGTTTGTAATAGCTGGAAAACATGAAGGCTGTCCCTGCCAGTACTGGCACAGGGGCTCTGTGGTGTAAAGAGGTGGGGATGGCTGGGACAGCCCTATGTCTGGATGGCCCTGGGGTGTGGTCCCATCCTCATCAGTGCAGATTTATGGTCATCCATAAGCATCTCTACGCTGGCTGCCAAGATCCAAGTCAGCAGCTAATTAAAACCTCACTGGAATCTCTGTGAAGTCACAGACCTACCAACAATCTGCCAGCAGGCTGCTGCATACTTCTGCACAGGAGGAAATGACTATTTATATGTAGTGTAGACGCTGAGGCATGAAATCATACACTCCAACTGCAGATCAGCTCATAGAAAATGATGACTCAGAATAAAGTTGGACTTTCCTTTCTTTCTCTCTAACACACACACACACACACACACACACACACACACACACACACACACACACACACACACACACAAAGACTGTCACAGGTGTGTAAAATCAAGTACAGCCATGCACTCCGCCCTTACAAGCATATATGAAAGAGTGGGCTCTCTGAGTTTGAGTGTGGCACTACACACTTTATATTTATGAATTATAAAGTGCTCTTTGTATTTTTATTTATGAAACATTTGAAAGACCACTTATTCTAGAATTAAACAGCTAATTAGAGAGTTATATAGTGTGTATTGAATAGCACACATTTCTGGGTGTGCTAACTATATCTATCCTGCTTTATTGATGCTCTCGTGAGCAAACACACTTCTGCTGTTTTCTCTTCTTAAAGTAAAACAGTGATTTTGAACAACCACAATAACAATGGACACTGATGAGTTCTTCTCTGACACGGCCACGCCACACTTAAACATTGCATAATCAACATGTGGTACACAATATTTGGTTTTGTAAAGAGGTTAACCCCTAAAATCTATCAGTTTGCTGATAATTGGCTCATGAGTAGGGTTAAGATCACAGCTACCTCTTATATGGAAATTTAGCCTGGGCACCTCCTGGGTGAAGTGGTCCAGGCATGTCCCACCGGGAGGAGGCCCCGGGGCAGACCCAGGACACGCTGGAGAGATTATATCTCTCAGCTGTCCTGGGAACGCCTTGTTGCTCCCCTGGACAAGCTGGAGGAGGTGGCTGGGGAGAGGGAGGTCTGGGATTCTCTGCTTGGGCTGCTGCCCCCGCAACCCGACCCCAGTTAAGCGGAAGAATAAGGATGGATGGATGGATGGACGGATGGATGGATGGACGTATGGCAAAACCAAATGAATATGTTGTGACAGAAGTATAAAGTCAAAATAAATGTAAGAGGGTTTTCTTGCAGTTCAGGGTGGTGGGGGTCTGGAACTTATCCCACCTCTCAACAGTCAGGCTACATACATGTGGCAGAAAGACGAACAATGATTCACACCTACACCTTTGACACAGAAAGGCCCCAGCCAGCTGGTGGATTCAAACCCAGGTCCTTCTTGCTGTAAGATTACTATACTAACCACCACACTGACAGGGCAGCGTGCCCACTATCACTTTCTTATTCTGAAATAATGTGACTATTTTGCCCCTTTTTTTCTTCTTTTCTTTGATATCTGTAAGCAACAAATGACACAATAGAAAATGGTAAATGGCCTGTATTTGTATAGCGCTTTACTTAGTCCCTAAGGACCCCAAAGCGCTTTACACTACATTCAGTCATTCACCCATTCACACTCACATTCACACACTGGTGATGACAAGCTACATTGTAGCCACAGCTGCCCTGGGGCGCACTGACAGAGGCGAGGCTGCCGGACACTGGCGCCACCGGGCCCTCTCTTCTGAAAGACCACCACCGGTCTCTTCTGAAAGAAGAGTGGATGAATTTTGACAAAAGAGCATCGCCTCGAGATGCAAGAAACATACAGAGCAGTGAAAAAGCACTTGTCCTCTTTCTGATTTCTTAGTTGATTTTTATTTTTGTCACACTTACATGTTTTAGATAATCAAATATTATATTTTTTTATACTAGACAAACCTGAGTAATTAAAAATGCTGTTTATAAATGGTAAATTTAATATACTAAGGAAAATAATTTAACCAGATCTTGTTGTCAGAAGTACAAAAAAGCTTATAATGGGCATGAATGTCATGATAATTTAGACTTTTAATGATTTCTTTGAACTCCATATACACACTACACTTTATACCCACTTTCTTTTGCAGTTTCAACTAAACTGCAGGGTTTTTAAGCATGAATGAGCCGTTTAAGGTCAGTCTGATTTGAATCCTCACTTGACCAGGCTGCTGGTCCACTCAGAATGTATACTTTATTGATCCCCGTGGGGAAATTCCTCTCTGCATTTAACCCATTCACTCAGTGAAGCAGTGGGCTGCCATTTGGGCGCCCGGGGAGCAGCGTGTAGGGACAGTACCTTGCTCAGGGGTACCTCAGGGTAGCCGTTCAGGGGAATCGAACCCCTGACCTTCCGATCACGGGGCCAACACTTTACCTACTGAGCTATCCCTGCCCTGCCCTGCAGAAGTGGACTTATTTAGCTGGACCTTCAGGGCAGAACAGATAGCTGGTAGAGAGCAGGTTGTCCAGGTCCTGAAGCAAGAAAGTAGCAGCAGACCATCATGTAGTACTGCCACCAGCACATCTGGGTTCTTTTGATGAAATGCTGTGTTGGGAATCACCTTTGGAATCATTGAGATGTTAGTCTAATATTGAATGTTGTTTGATGGACTAAATTATTTATAATTTGAAATACACAGAAAGCTAAGAAATCAAAAAGGGGGCAAATATTTTTCACAGCACAATAACTAAAGATCCAAGTGCAGAGGACGGAGGAATGGCAGGCTTGAGAGGAGGATGCGTGTTTGTGGGTGTCAGTAATCATGTGTGTCCTGCTCTGCGAGGTGCTTATGTCACTGGTAAAGTACAGGCAGTGGTCATGTTTTGACCTTTTACAGATTGGTAGTTTAAAGTGAGGCGATATAGAAAACTAACAAGTACTCATCACTTTTACATGTTACTTATTAAAGACCTCAAAGGGCTCTTTTTAAAATTGGTCAGAAAAGACAAAACGTTCTTTAGGAAGTCATGAGAATAAAAAAGCTCCATTAATCTTAGGCGATCAAACTGTTTCTGGCTTTTGAATATCAATAATTCTCAACAACTGTTACAAAATTCTATTCCAAAGGTTGCAATTTCTTCCTCCATTCACACAGAACGTGGAGCAAAACCTTTAGAAAACATAATGAAATCTTCCCATTTGTTTCTTCCATGTCTCTCTACATTCTCACAGCTTGCAGGGTGGGATTGAGGTTAAATTTTGTCAGTACAAAGTCATTTAGCCAAGAGGCACACGCTAAAAGATTTATGGAGAGAAACAGTGCCAGGGGTGAGCTTCTCAATTTCCTCTAAACAGCATCTTTCTGGAGAGAAAAGGCCGTTTCTCTGCAGCGTGTTTACATGCAAACAGTGTCAGGGAGCTCTGAAATGTTAGTTAGAGCAAAGCCCAACATTCAGATGCAGGGTGACACCCACCAGGCATATGAACAATATGAAGCTGCTATTTCCTGGCTGGGATGAAAAGCAGGGAGGTTGATGTAATGATTTTTTGAAATCTGCAGAATGGGGAAATTGATTTACAGCAGAATTAATCCTCAATCTGAATTTGATATCTTGTTCCTGCTGTGGGAGATACAGATTTATTCTGATAATCTTTTTTTTTTTTTGGTTCCATGACAATCTGTTTGTTGTAGTAAACATCCAAAATGCATTATTATCAGCTGTGAAAAAGGCCAGGCAAAGAAGTCCCAGGGCACCACCATACTGCTGTTACTGCATTTATTTCTTACTAGCTTTTTGGTTTTTGCCTTTCGTCAGTGGTTTGGTTTCAACACTGGAAACTACTTGTTTTTCTTAACAAAACATCATGGTTTGTGTGGTGAAAGACACACAATAAAAAAAAGATAAATTAGGAGTGTCAGATAACTCTCACTAACACCCTGTGATTCAGTGCACGGCCACCTTTCCTGTAAATGGAGCTTTGATAGTTAAAAACATGCTGGTTACTTTTGTACAAAATTCACAAGGACAAAATAATATATTTCTGTCCTTATTTAGAAAAATCAAAAAGACGATATTACTACAAAGTTATTTATATGACTAATTAACAAGAATATTTGACAATTTTCTTCTTTTCCGCTATAATGACAGACGCATTTAGATATGCAAAGATGCACTCTTTCACTTCTTCAAGGTCTTCTTGTAAGGTTGGCCATTACAGTAAATGTGCCAGTGCCTAAATCCTCCAAATATCAAGTTTATAAGACTAAAAATTATTTAGAACAATATTTGAGGTTCATGCAAATAACTGGAATTTCCTAGAAGAGAAACCAGAAGGTGCTGGGAGGTTGTGTTAACCATGTGATGTCCAAGCACCTCTACCCCTTACTCTAAAATCCTGATCCATCAAAATATGTCTTCTTTTGTTTTTTGAAAGTTTTTCTCTCAAGTCTTGGTATAAATAAATAACTGAATACTTTAACTGACACACATCAAAACTATATACTATAGAATAGCTTCACATGTCTTTAACCGTGAAAAGACAGGGCCAGATTAACTACCAAGCTATGAAATTAGTGTGAGGCCACAACAGCAAAATTGCACCAGTACAATCGGCGAATTTATAAAAAGTTTATGAACTAAGGAACAACAGGAGCACTGGAAGGTGTGCATTTACTGGTAGAGGGCAAAGTGATGACTTGGATTAAACTCAAGAGTTTCAACCAGAAGAAAACTGCACTTTCTCACATCATGATGTTATCATACAAAGAGTGATCTTTTGCAACCAAACGGCGTGGGCTGTGCGCATATTTAATGGACAGCTTTATTTATTTGGGCATTAAGAACCATTCTGACCCTCTGTGCATGAGGTAAAGTATTACTCTGACGTTTAGTTGGACTTGAAATATTCTTGTTACTTTGATTGAGGCTCCATAGATTTAAATAATGTGTCTGAGGAATGAGGTGAATATTAACAGTATTGCTTTATAAGCTTTTAATAAGTAATATGTATAATTTAGTATAGCTGATCTCATTCACCTGCCTTCCCAAAGTGCACACTCGGTGAAAAACAGAAGGATTAGAGTCTGAGAAACATAACTTTGTGTGTGTGTGTGTGTGTGTGTGTGTGTGTGTGTGTGTGTGTGTGTGTGTGTGTGTGTGTGTGTGTGTGTGTGTGTGTGTGTGTGTCTTCACATTGTAGGTCTAAGTTTAGGCTGTTCTTTTTCAGACCTGATTGAACCACTCCTCTGGATTGGTCTACACATCAGTAAAGCCTGACATGGCAAAGGGCTACTGCTGAGCTCGCACTGCTTTATTTATCACCCCAGTGTGTGTGCGTGTGTGTGTGTGTGTTCTCAAATATCATGGTTTCTCACAAGGATATCTTTGGTACAGATACATGTGTGTGTGTGAGAGGAGCTGTAGTAAGTTTGTGCAAATGTGAAAACATCCACATATATGCACATGGGCATTCAGGACTTTGGACTCAGTTCAGCTTCTGGTGTTCTTTGTTGTACATGTGATATTTATACCACAAGGACAATGATGAAGTCAGGAACAAAATTCAGATGAAGTGTGCGTTTATTTGCATCTATGTGTGTTGAGAGTGTGTGTGTATGTTTTTACAACACAAGGACAGTGATGTGGAGAGGAGCTGCATACTGATTAACTGAAGTCGAAGAGAGGGCCTTTGTGTTGGCAGGCAGATCCACACAGCAACAACAAGTCATTCACCTAATTTAGGGCACACACACACATACACAGCAACACACACACACACACACACACACACACACACACACACACACACACACACACACTTCTGAATCACAGATCTCACCCCTGAATCTTTCTCAAAATGCTGCAGAAGCTGCACGACGAGACACTTTGAGAGGAACATTTTTTGTCACCAGCTGCTGTGCTGTACTTATGCTGTTTATCTTTCAGTACAGCCTAATAGTTTTTTTTTTCCCTAATTATCATTACAGCTATATAGATATGCCATAACTCTTCATTGTCTCTGAATCAGCAAAGAGGTCATTAGAAAGGAAGGAGGGGGAAAGAGTAGAATGAAGGGAGGATAATGGATAGAGGGAGACATGGGGTGAATGAGAGGGAGGACAGAAAAGATCAATACAGTCTGTACTTTGAGAGAATCTGCATATCATGGAACAATGCAAGGGGGGAGTGTAGTTGCAGAAATACAGGAAAATAAGCAGCAAGTTTTCGTGTTTTACTTTCATGGAAGAAAACAGGAAGAAAGAGGCAGGAGAGGAGTTGATGGCAGAAGAGGTGATGACAACGTAAAGTCTCTTTATGCCAACTTCAGGGAGGGTGAAAGCATGCGGCAAGGGTGTATCTGAATGAAAGATAATCGAAGCTATGGAAAGTGTGGCTGAGAAAGAAAGAGAGTCACGCTGCTGGAGGAGTGAGAGTGACAGACCGAAGGGGGATTTGCAGTCTTCTTCAAAGATAAGCACACTGTTTTCTTTCTATCCTACAAACCACACACACTCATGGTGACACCATGTGCAAGTGTGCACGTACATTAAGACACACAGCTACATCCACACACAACCAACACTTTCTGTTGGAGCAAGCTCTTGGCACCTGACAAAAGTTCACCCTCTCACGTTTCCATAGCAACGAGGACATCGTTGTTGCTGCACATACGGCCCAACAGCCAGCCTGAAGAGAGAAAAAAAGAGTGAGAGAGCAAAAGATAAAACGGCTAATTGAGGTTTAAATGAGTATTGTAATTTTATTGGAAAAATGAATTCATTGGAATGTCATGGAAGAAAAATTGCGCAAGTGTTTGGGTTTTTTAAAAAACTAACAGTTGACCAAGATGTAATTTGGTAACAACAGAGATAGACAATAGAGATAGTGAAGTTAGCTGGGGTAAACCATCCAAAGCAATGGTGCACAAGAGAAGTGAAGAAGAGAGTTTAGGCACAGTGGATAAGGTGGAGACAAGTGTCACGGGTGATTTGTGACAGAAGAATAGAAGCGAGGGTTAAATGGAAGGTTTGCAAGAAGGTGGGGGTTTGGAGACAGTGGCAATGACACAAAGACAGAAGGTGAAGCTGGAAGTGGCAGATTTGAAGATTTTTGTATGGAGTGACCACGAGGGACAGGATTAGAATGAGTACAAGCATAGTGGACATATTGGACAAAACATGTTAAAGATGGAAAAGAGGAAACCCACAAAGAAAATTCATGGATGTAGTGAAGGAGGACATGAAAAGAGCTGGTGTGACAGAAGTGGATGGTGTGGATAGAACACAATGGAAGCAGATGATGCACTGTGGTGACCTCTAACGGGAGCAGCTGACAGAAGAAGACAAATATACTATATACTATCCATATATAAAAAGCATTCTACTATATATTCCAGGTATCAGACTGTTATAAAATATTGTAAAATTGGACTGTTAACAGGGGAAACTTGCATTTGACTAGTTTTTTTTTTGTTTGTTTGTTTTTTACAAAAATCTATACAGGCTGAACTTTTTAAAAACACATACAGACCCAGAAACACCTTGTCTCAGCAACATGTCAGCTAGTTTCTTGATGTTTAGATTTCCTTTTATCTCTTCTTCTTTGAGTTTGCTTGGCAGGCAGAGATGATGAGTGAGTGAAGCTGTGGGTGTTTTATAAGGTTGAAGCTGCCAAAAGTAACTGTTCTACAAGTCTCTCTGTACTGGGCAAGATCACACACAAATATAGTATTACATGTATTATTACGTGCTGTATTACATCTTATGAAGAAAAAAATATATGCAAGAAAGACTCATTACTTATTACATTAGATAAATACACTTTACTGTATATGTAGAATTCCCTTTCTGGGTACAGTTTAATCAAACATGGGTTTGTCGAAAACGACTTTCAAACTCTTTCATTTGCATTCCAACTACACACATGTAAAGTTTTGTGAATCTTGTCTTGCACAGTTGCACCTCTGACCACATTAACAAAATCATCCATAAAGGCTTTCAAAAGTACCTCTCCCTACATTAGGTGTCTTTAAGACCTGCATTTTGGCAGAGTGACAGATGTCAGTCATAGAATGAATACAATACCAGCCTTACAGTTGCAGTTAATGGTTATAACTATCATTCTCTATCTCAAATGGAAGATATGCTTTCATCTTTTTACAGGCGAGTTGAAGGACAGGATCAACAGCACAGCCACACCTCCAGATGAATGACTTTTACAGGGAGTCATGTATGTTATTCCAGTAAATGGTTTCTCAAGTAAATGGTGGTCTTTCGTAACAACCACTATAAGCAATGTGCATTCTTTGTGTTATACTCATTTTAGATGTTGAAGTTTTGACTACACCAAATATTAACTCACACTGATTAACTGATTTCATGATGCATAAAACAAGCTTTATTTTAATTTAGCGTTATTTAATTTTGGGTGCCAAAATATAGCTCTTTAGATATTATTGAAAACCTCATAGTCTTCAGGAAAATACAGATCAAGAATTTTGATGTGAGATTAAGTATGCTAAGTATGCATGCTCAATTTAGATTAGTATAATGATTATACTAACTTTTAATTCTGGTATCTGACAACAGAACTGGGGAAACAGACGGAGCAGTCTAAGCCCTAAAGAATATTTTATATGCACATACACAGGAGCCATAAATATACACATAACACTTTCCTCCTCTCCTGAAGAAAACAGATATGAAATAATGAAACTCTGCTGATACTCCACAGAAGAGCAGTGTATCAGCAGTAAATAAATCTCAGCAGAGAACACGAACTTTTCTTGTATTTTTCAACTTTTCTAGTTTCTGTATAATATCCTTATATTCCACTGAACTCCAGGTCTCCTCAACTTTATAAAGTCACTAGCAGGTTTTATAGGACTGTATAGGACTTACAAGGAGAGGAAGGACATTCACACTTTGACCATTTTCATGCTCAATACCAGCATCTGGTGATCTTTCCATCCAACCGTTAGTCACACAAACATCCACACAAAAATAGCGGTTAATCATTATGCAGCACTTAAAATAACTGTCACGCTGCACACTGACAGCTGCTGTCATACTCTTGTTTTATAAGCGCGTGTGTCTGCACGTGGACAAAACACCCCTGGTGTTTTAGAGAAATGGCAGATATTAGCTTAAGGTATGATGCGGCAGAAGCTTGGTGTGTGTGTGTGTGCGCACACTCATATATAGTTAAAGTCACACATATCCGTTGTTCTCCTCATTTACTTTGCTGTTGTTCCCCCACAGGGGTGTAACATCTGTGCCATGCTTATGGGGGAAAACTGCATAATGGGACCACTTAGATAGGCCACCTGCATATTACGGCTTGTGCGACCATTTGTGGAATAACAGCTACAGACATATGCACGCCGACAATCACACAGTGAGAGCAACCACAACACCACAGTCTAATTGCTTGATGACTTTGTCTCCCAGGAGGTTGAATAACTATATCAACATGGGCAGTTCTTTGTCATGCCACCATTTCGTGGGCCTGATTTCAGTGAGACAAAAAAACAAAACAAAACAAAAATAAAGATATCTTTTCGATCACTAAAAACAAAGGCGTTATCCCTTTGGCAAAGGAATACAACTTAGTGTGGGTAAATGCTGATGTTTTGGGAAACCCACTTGCCACTAAATGCACAGATTATCACAGTCAATTGCATTTATTTTTCTATTTTTCTATTCAATTAGCGTGTTGTAACTCAGCAGCACATTGAATCTATAAGACTGTCACCACCATTTAACAAACGAGCTGAGTTCGTATTGGAAAATTACATTATTGCTTTGTGCCGTAGTTGACCTCAGCACCTTGGAGACATTCTAGTTATGCAACAGTGGGATTACTCAACAATGGAAAAACACAGAGAAACTATGACACCAACAACATTATGAGTCCAATACATATAATTAGCTGTGTTGGTAAACTTTTATCTGCCTCCTCTTCACACTTTTTTTCCCTTAAATGACAGTGGGGATAACATTTACTACTGGAGTGGCTGTGGCTAAGGAGGTAGCACAGGTCATCTAATAATCTGGAAGGTTGGTGGTTTGATCCCTGTCTGCTCCAGTCTCCATGCCAAATATTAAATGTGGTGCTAAGCAGAATAATAATGCACTATAATAATATTTTGTTACAAATAAGTAAAAATGGTACTTTGAAAGGTTTCTGTTTTACCAACACTATCTTCCACTGGGCTTAGGTACCACTAAGACTTTCATTTTAAATGCAAAAAACTAGGACAACAGGTTAATTATCGGTGCTGCTGTCTGAGTGCTGAGTACCATGTTTGCATGGACTGTGATTATATCCCACCTTTAAGCTACCAACTGAATGTAGGCACTTGTTAGGGTGGCAGACCCACATTAAAGTAAGCAAAGTGGTAAACTGTGGATTCCTTAAGAGCCTCTGTGTCACAGGAGCTAAGTTGGATGTGAATGTATGAAACAGAGGGGTACTTGTTGAAAACATTAAAACAATTGTTATATTATAGTGAGTATAATGATTGTAAGTAGCAGGATCATAAAAAGGTGTTCACAAAGGCCACTCTGCACTCAGCGGTATATTATTTTTACTACCTGGTATTAATAATGCCCAACACTACAACAAGGTATTTTGGCAACTGTACATATGTGTGTAAGAGTATGTTGTAATAGCATATACAAAACACAACTGGCTATGAAGACTGAGAAAATTCATGACTGTTTAGAAAATTTCTCAATCTAAGAAACTCCACTTTGACAAATTTTGACCAATGGAACCCTACTGAGAAGAATCAACAAACACATCCCCTCTCACACCAAAGCTTAACAACATTCAACCTGTGTGCACATATTACATGACAATATTTCAATAAGGAGAGATCATTTGGAAGAAGTAGATATACAAAATTCAATTAAGCTATTTGGCAGAAAGGAATCCCAGCTTTGATAGGAATTAGGACACGACTCCCAGGAATCTAGATGTTGGTGGTGGTGAGTATGAAGATGGAAGCTAGAATGGAGCTCTGAGTGACCGGGATCAGGCAGAGATGCAGAGGAGGCAGGCTGCCGGAAAGGAAAAATTACAGAAGAGCACTGAGATTAAACTACGCAGAATGAAGGTTGATTGGCTCAGAGGAGGTAAGAAAAAGATTAGACTAGAGCAATGACATCATCATTGAGTTTGGCAGTGTTGTAAGGAGTAAGCAATGTAAAGAATACACTAATAAGTAATTAAGTAAAGTTACTTCCAGAAAAGAGTAAAATAAAAAGGAAAATGAGGTGCCATGATAGCTAATAAAAAGTCACAAATAAGACACAATAAAATAAAGAGGTGGTTTAAAAAAAATAAAACTGTGCCTTAAGAGAGTCCACAGAGTCAATTAAATGTAGTTGTAGTGGAAAACTGATCCACAGCTTTAGTGCCACAGACAGACAAAAGACAAAACAAATTCTGAACAAAAACAGTTTTCTTAGTTTATAAGAAAGTAAATACAGGACTTTTAAAATGACTAAATTTCATGTGTGAATTT
Source organism: Etia nguti (assembly GCA_015106755.1). Classification (NCBI taxonomy): domain Eukaryota; kingdom Metazoa; phylum Chordata; class Actinopteri; order Cichliformes; family Cichlidae; genus Etia; species Etia nguti. The sequence goes on along the minus strand of VUQG01009446.1, from coordinate 26,768 downwards.
GCTGAACTTGTGCCATCAGTCCTGTCATTTTATGCAAAAGTTGAGAAACTGATTTCAATATGCATCCTTAAGAAATACCTCACACATGAAAACTCCATACAGCTCCTCGTCTGCTTTGTACTTTCTTTATTGTCAGTACTGTCATTGTTTCCCTGCGTAACACAGCACCATGTGAACACCTAGCAGCCATGGTTAGCAAGCACAATACAAAAGAAAACATTGAAGGAATACTGAAATAAAAATGTATAAATAAGCTAGACAAGAAATGGCACATCGTGCACATGAAAAAATACAAAACTGTATCCTCATGCAAAAAGTAAATAAATAAAAGATATTTAACACACCAGTTACATGAGTTTTTACATTTCTGCAACAGTCAATATGGTGTCATGAAATATGTGTAAAAGACTGTTTTTGGTATATGAAAGTGTTCAAGTTCATCTGTTGATCTTTATGCACCTGGGAATGAAGTGTCATTGTATCAGAAGAGCAAAATCAAATCAAATGAAGAATATAACAGCACACATTAAACAGAGAAAACATATTAGTGTGAGTGGTATATTATTTCGGTCAATTATTTTTAGCTGGAATTTATTGTTGGTGACAATACCTAATTATAGAAACATTATCAGAGAACTGATGCCAGATCAGAAACTGTATTACTGTGTTTATAATATTGAGACCTTGAGTGTTTTATTGTGTCCTGAGAAAACAGGTTGGTTGCGAAATATCAACAGCAAAATGTACAAGCACACACGTTCATATCTACACACGCACACGAGGTCTTGGTCGTCAGGAAATGCTGCACAGGTTCCCTTTCTAGATCCACAAGCAAACAAAAAGAAACACACGTATACATGAACCCCATATATAACTTGGTTGGTTGGCAGCTCTCAATGTTGAGTGCCTAGTTTTAAAGTGACTGGATCGATACAGGGGAGTGAATTGCCAATTTCAGTTTGTTCTATTGAAATTGGCTGGCACTGCATTCTTGAGGGAGAGCACCAGATATTGGCAGTGACAGAGTGGAATTGGATTTGTAAGGAGAGAAAGACCAAGAGGGAGCATAATGATCAACAGAAGAACTTGAACACTTTCATCCCCCCGCATGTACTACATGCAAGCTAAATATGCTCTTATGTATTTGCTGGACAGTTAAATTATGCAGACAGGGATAGAAGCCTCACCTGCATGAATGATTACACACAGAATGGCTCATTGCATTGTTTATTACCATCGAGCACTGTGTTGGAAGACTACTGTGTCACTACCTGATAAATACCTCATGTTCTTCCTCACTATTCTGCTTTGCAATGGTATAGAACAAATTTATTACTAAAGTGTAACCTGATATGGAATAGATTATGTCTTGGATGTCATGTTTGGGATGAGCTACATCAAGCAGCACTCGATCAAGGAAGAACATTTCTGGGTCTCATGAATACAAGACCAGGGAAACTTCATAGTCATGAAATTATGTTGAAAGGAAGCCCCCTGTCAAAAATGGGACTGCATCTTAACAAGGCAAATCATGAAACTCATCAACAAGGAGTGCATCATAAAACTCCTTATGATAATACTTAAAAGTGATTTTATAATGCCAAGATAAAAATGAGCAATGCTGGAAACATGTAGCTCTCTTATTTCAAGCAGAGCTCTGTAGTATGTTGACATAATTCATTAATTCTCATCCTTGTATGTAAAGATCCATTTGGAGCCAGCTGTGGGGGTTCTCCAAACTGAATTATTGTATTTGTTGACCCTTTGTTTGCTAAGCTGATATAACCTGAGAGTAATGTCCTCACAAATACACAAACAATTAGTTACCAATAAATTAAAAACTTTACATAATACTCTATGTTCTAAAAGTTCCTAAAAATCCTAAAAGTTTCTTCTTCGTCATGGTATAAAAATTCAGTTTTCTACTACCAACTGAGTGCATTTGAATCTGTGCATATGTTGACTACTGAGTCGAAGTGCTATAGCAACAGCGGTGTAAAGATTACTCTTCCTAAGTCACATCTTACGTAAACCATTGAAAATGCACAGTAATCTTTAGTTACACTATAACCATGCAAGCATAAACATGCAGACACACCCATACAGACTCCGTGACTGTGATAAATGAATGATTTTAACAATCTGATGAGGGGATTTTGGGCTGCACTTCTTCTTTCAAACAGTAGATGGTTTTCAGGCACACATACACAGCAGAGACACACCCCTACACACAAGCAACCATTCATGGAACAGTAAGGGGGCTGAGCCTCCTTGTCCATGTGCAACACTTCCACATCCTGTGGATTGAAAAGCTGTTATCTCTCTTGAACGGGGACCACTTTGCCCCAACCTCCAAAGAGAGCCAAGGTAAGATTACAGAGGAAGGCAGTTTCAATCAAAAACTAATAACAATACCTTACAGTGTATATTACAGTATACTGCATGAATTATGATTTTGCTGAATAATGATAAATAAATAGAAAAAAACAATTTTACATTCAAAGATCTTTCTTGTTATGACTACATACCTACATGAAGCTGATGTTCAGTGGGATTACTTTCATTTTTTAAAATTTTGTGGATTGTAGGTGCTTAAATTATATAAATATAGCCACATTAATGTGGACAAAGAAAGTGTATTAATGATTATGTTGGTTATGTGAAGCTCTTTGTCAGTGGCATAAAACCATAGTGTAAATTACAATGCGGTTCCACTGAACAAATGTCTTATGAGGGGTCTTTGATGCTGATTTTCTTTTTTTTTTCTTTGTTAAGATGCACATTACATACACAATTGTTATGCTAGTCTTAAACTTAATTACAGGTAGCTAACTGCCTCCTGGTCTGTCACTGAGTTTAATAAAAGTTCTATTTAAATATAATATTTTAAACTGGTGTACTTGGGGAGCCTCAAAAGCGCAGCCGTAAAACAGTGTTGTTAAGCATCTAGTTTCAGGATTTCTGTGTGTTGGAAGATTTAGTGAAACCTACTTTTAGGTATTTAGTGGAAGCTAAAAGGAGGAGTAGAGAGCCTAAAGAATTTGTACTTTAAACATACACTATGTTTGTGTATGTTTCTCTGTGTCTTACATTGCATGTTTGCAGGTGCTTTTCAGTGTTTCTCTATAATGTGCAGCTGATTGCTAACACACAGGGGCATGCCGACATTTGGCTCTCTGTCTCTCTCTATGCCCTCACCTGCTCTTCACAGCACATTAAACAGGATAGCTATAAGCTTCTCTCACACCCAAACAGACACATAGGCACACACACACACACACACACACACACACACACACGCACGTCCAGATATTCACCTTGTTTTTGTCTGCAAGAGTAGACTATACTGGAGTGAAGCCTAATTGCTTGAGCTGTATGATGGGTGCCTTTGCAAAGAGTAGGCTAAGCCTGTTGGACATCTTTCCTTTTCAGATTCTCTTTTTCAGTCTCACTCCACTCTCCTTCTCCCTTAACTGTATGATTTTTTTTTTACTGAATTTAATACCTACCCCACCTTTGTAAGACTTTTTGCCAAAAATTCAAGGTTAATTGAAGAAAAATGCATGTGCGTATTAAATATGTTTTTATTTATTTTTATTTTTTGCACGTCTGTGAGTGTGTCTCCTACCAATGGGCATCAATAAGCAGCTAAAGGTTTTTGTACCTTTGAGACCTTGCCTTTAGTAAACTTGCTATCATTAACGAGTGTTAATGATGTTGGCCTTGGTAATCACTTTGTACGTATGGATATTTTGTTCTTGTGCATTTTTTCTCTGTTAGATGGCGAAAAAACGCTTCTCTAAGTTGGAGGTGATGTTAATGGTGCTGTTTGTGGTTATGACTGTGATATCAATCGCATTCATAGTTCTGTTTGCCACGGGACAATCTGGTGTGAAAGAAGGTAGGTGGACCACAGAGAAATACAAATCTAACTTTAAAGTAATGGTACTAAAGTTTTAAGCAACATAAAATCACTTCCTTCTTTATTTTTTTATTTGCTCACATGATTATAATTTCTAAACCAGAGAAAAATCTGCACACTAATGTCAGTTTGTAAAATTACGAGGTTTACCCTTTATAATTTTGACTTAGTTGTATTGTTCTTTTCTCAGAAATTACAGATACATTTGTTCCAACATGTCCCAGCATGCCTCTGGGTGAGAGAGTAGATTGCTTCCCTGATTCTGGAGCTTCACAGGTACAGTCATTTCCTAGAGTATAAAGTATGTGTAAGGGGATTTTGTTTATTTATTAATTTATAAATAACTGAATAAATATTATTTATAAAATTTAAGCATTTGCAATTGTGACGAAAAGCACTTCTAGTAGTATAGTTGTCTAGTAGTATAGTAATAGCAGTGACACTACAGATAATTATATTGGCAACAATACTCTTAACAGGAGAAATGTCAGGAACGTGGATGTTGTTGGAGTCCACGAGATGAGAGTAATGTTCCCTGGTGTTTCTTCCCAACTAACTATGGATATACTGTGGAATCACAGGAGACACCAAATATTCATGGTAAAACCTTAAACCCTCTCTGTATTCTTTAATTCAGAGTCATGTGCTCACTAACTGATAAAAATATGCACATAAATAGAAAGACGTACTAATGTCTGCATGTGGTTGGACTGAGTAGAATATTCAAAAACCATCATGTCATGCCCAGCCTGAGATTTTTATGTGTTGGGAATTGAACCAACACATAAAAATTAAAGCATTCCTTTTTCTTTTTTTTTTCTTTCTTTTTTTTATCCGTATCTAATTTAAAATGTCATCAAACATTTTGACATCCATTTGGCAAAGGTATTGCTTAAGGATACTATGCAAATTAGTACATCTAATACAGAGCCAACTAAGTACTCTGTTCCCTTTTATCATGGTGGTAAAAGAAGGTAGAAATACATATTGTTTAAATAAATTCCAGTCGAAGTTCACGTGAAAATTTTAGTGTGGTGCTACACCTGAGGATCGAACGACTGACCCTGACAAATGTTTGCTCACAGAGTTTCTCTTTATAATAAAATATAACAAAACTAAATTGAATTGTTGTTTTGTTTTTTAAAACTTATGTTTCCTATGTAACTGATTTCTACATTATGTAAATATATTGTATTATGTGGATGATATATTAAACTTCTTGCCATCTTACTGTCATCTGTTTATTTTTGCAGCAATAAAGGCAAAACTGACAAGAATGGATTCGCCATCTTTATTTGGTCAAGACATAAAAGAACTGGCAATTGACGCAGAAATGCAGACAAAGAATCGACTCAGATTTAAGGTGAACATTGACACCATTCTAGCTTTATATTCTTGTATACATGTTTACAGAGCCAGATTTTACAGCAAAGTAAGAAATTGTGAGATACATTTCATTAATTTCAGAAGCAGTTTAATCAAAGGATCTTTAATATAAAAGCAGTTGAGAATGAAGAAAGATGAAAGTAGAAATATACACAACTGAGTACTACTAAGACAGTGAGAGTTTTGTCTCACTGCCTAAAATGACTGCTTCCTTTCCCTCAGATCTATGATCCCAACAATAAGAGGTTTGAGGTCCCCCATGAGCACATCCTTAGCCTCAACCCTACCCCATCCAGTCCCATCAACAACACACTGCAGATCACACAGAAACCCTTTGGCCTTACTGTACGCAGAGAGGAGAACCAAAAAGTTGTGTAAGTGCTCATTGTGTGTATATACCATGTATATTTGCTGTTTCAGATTGGATAAAAAAAAGAGATCAGGCTATGCAAATTGTGTGTATTCATTTAAAAAAAAACATGATCCACATTAAGGTAATTGTTATTATAATTTCTTATGTATTTTATACATTTTTTATATACTATGGTTGCACTAGTAAAGAGGGATAAGGGCATTCCTGAGTTAAAGCATGTATAGCAGCAGGGGTTCGCATAGTGTAGAGGAGATTTTTCATAATAATGCTAAGATGCCATGGTACTGAAATTTTAATATAACATAAATTGACTTACTAAATATTTATTTAGAATTACAATTATTACTTATCAAAATTGTCCCCTTAGACATTTGATGCTGGAAATTTGTAACCACAGATTCTGTGTATCATTTGAAGCAGATGCGTAAGAAAGCCACAAAGGTGGTCTCAGCAGCACATCAACTCATTGTCATGCAAAAATGGCAGGTGACACCATTCCATGTTACAAGACAGCTTCTCAAACAATAAGTCATTATTTTCATGTTGATTCAGTGCATGCACAGTTGGCCCTGTGTGACATCGCAGTGACCAACTTCTCCACAGAACAGACAAACACAGATAAATAGAGCAAAATAGCAATTGCATACATTACTCCTAATGGTGTTTTGTACATCATTATTGGCTTTTATGCTGCATGAAAAATTTCCCTACTAGGTAAATGTGGATTTATTTACAGGAAAAGTGAAATCCAAAGCAACCTTTGGAAATGTTTAATTTATAGTAGGGGTGCAAATTGTGTGGATGTTATCGATATAGGTATCACTGCGGCTTATCAGTCTCCCTTGATGTAACGATAATGAAATTTACAACCAAGCGCCAGTCAATGTGCCCTTTGTGTGTTGTTTGATAAAAAAAAAAAACACTGTTTATGGCTTCCTGCTAACTATTAATCATTGGTGGGAAAGGGTTAAAAGGAGGTTTTTATCATTTTGTTCAATGTGGGAATATATTTATTTTAATAAATTCAGTTGGTATAAAAAATAACTTGCAGACAGAGGCCATGTCCACAGTTATTTCATGAAAAAATAGGTCTATTTTTTTCTCATTTAAACTCTCTTCAGTGTACGGGGATTTCTTTGGTTGATTGCAAATGTTCAATACTTAGAATAATCTCTGTGCTCTATAATACTGATAACGATAGTTTACACTCCTGTAGTTTATCTTTGCTCTTGGCAGGAACTGGTGAAACTGAAGTTACATTGCCAATAGAGACTTCATATTGCTCAGACATGCCAACACATTTCATAATGACAAAACATGTAAACTAGTCATTTTATCTAATCCTTTGCTTTCGGTGTTTTGTCTTTTATTGGCTTTATTTCGTTGCTGAATCTTTTCACTTATAAGAAAATGATGTTTCTGTAGGAAAAAAGTCAATGAATTATTTTCTTCAACACTCTTTACTTACAAAAAAGAAATAATGAAAGATAATTAAAGTTATAGTCACAGTTACATAAAATCAAAGCCATTGGTTTGACCTGCTTATAAACCTGCATTTGTCTTTCTCAACACTGCACGCAACCTTCAGCCACAGGCCTTTAAAATTCCTTTTAAGATAAGTTTTAGGATAAGTAGATGAAGATTATTTGTGATTTAGCAATCAAACTGTTTCTTTTTGGCACTGTGGCTGAAGCATAGCTACAGAGACTACCAGTGTGGGGTTTTTTAAGCACATGGTATGTTTACCAGGATCTAAATTGTTATAATGTAATTATAGTTTGATAAGAATATGAAAATAACTGTATAGTAAAAAGTCCATAAAATACAGTAATAAAATACAGTGATAACAATGATTACATATTTACTTGTAAATCATAAAAATTGCAGCAGGTTACCATAGGTATTTATTATGGCATTAAATTCCACTGAAATCTGTTATTTATTTACTATATAGATAAATGGACATTAAGCAATGTTACTCATAATCATTCTCTTAAGCCTTTGTCCCTGTCATGTGGAAATGCTCTTTTTGAACAGAATTAGGGTTAAGATGTGAAATGACTAAGGAAAATAAAATCATGTATTTACTGCATTTAAAACATTTACTTGTAATATCTGACATCTGTTTGAAAGTTCAGCAGGCTAGGTATTTCAGCAACCAGTGTGTCTTGTTTTGACGACTACAGAAATGCTACCCAGAGGGCTTATTAGAGCTTGATGGGATGGCCTGTCTTCTTGCTGTTTTTTTTTCTGCAACTCAATTCCTCAAAATGTCTCTGTCTCATTCTCACTCTCTTCTTGCTCCATCTCATGCTCATTTTCTTTATTTTTGTGTCTCACTCATATTCACTCTCATCTGCTCTCCCTTATTCAACATCCCAATGCATCAGTGTGTCTCTTCACTTCCTACTTAACTTCACTTATTTTTCTGGTTACATTCAGGTTTGACACTACAATGGCTCCAATTGTGTTTGAAGACCAGTACATACAGCTGTCCGCTAAGCTTCCATCCCATAATATTTATGGTCTGGGGGAGCATGTCCATAGGCAATATCGCCATGACACAAACTGGAGAACCTGGCCAATTTTCACAAGAGATGGTTTTCCTAATGGGGTAAAGACAGCACACACACACAAACACACACAAACACACACACACACACACAGACATATGTGCTTAAAATTAGGCCTGCTTTGCTGTGCGTGTGTATGTGTGGGGCATGTTTACATGTGTGTCTTACTTGTGCATTTGCCTTCGCAAAAGGCTTTTAATTGAATGCCTTGTAAGCTGATTATGCCGTGTAGGCACCCCCTCAGTTTCAGTAAGTCCCCCACATGGTGGTCCCACAAGGCACCAATACCCTATATTCATTTGTCTCCTCCTGTCTTCTCTACAGGGAACACATAACCTCTATGGACACTATCCCTTTTTCCTCTGTCTGGAAGATGAGAGTGGGAAGTCATTTGGGGTCTTTCTCCTGAACAGCAATGCTATGGGTAAAGACACACTAACACAAATGCAAGAACACATGCTGGTACTTGGATAAAAGCAAATACACATGGGTTCGAGCACGCAAACAAATGCACACATACACATACACACACATTTGAGCAGCACTGTCTTTAAAAACTACTCTATGTGCACAAGCGCTCTCATACATACTGCCAAAAAATTACAAACACATACCAAATGTTTACACTGATACATGAAACATCGGGACAAGAAAATCATCTCTAAATGGTTCAAGGGCATACGAACCGCCAGTTAATCCTCATCCGCCAACACAAAAGGAGCTACTGTTGCATCAAACAAAGAATTGTGCTGACAAATCAAAGAGAATATTTCATGACTGTTTTATTCTGAGAAGGAGATGACTGAAAGCATTAGTGATGGCCACTGACATGTTTCTGTTGCTTCTGCTTACAGTTGCTTCATGTAAGTTTTGACTGATACATCATCCATATAAAACTGTGTTTAGGTCTAAAGTAATAATTCTCTAAAGAATTAAAACAGCAAAAAAGTTGTTTTATCAAAACAGAGGATTGGTAGTACACAATGGCTTACAATCAATTTGGGGTATTATTTTATTTTTAAACATAATACTGATATGTTTTGTCTCTGTGTTTTCACCAGACGTGATACTGCAGCCTGCCCCAGCTGTGACCTACAGGACTATTGGAGGGGTGCTTGACTTCTACATTTTCTTTGGAGACACACCAGAACAAGTGGTGCATGAATTCCTCGAGGTGATTTTCTAAATTCAAAAATATGTCTGGCAGGTTTTCTGGTTAATACAGTTGGATAAAGTGGTTTTTGTGTTGCCTTGACGTGGTAATTGCATTAAAAGTATTTCCAATTATGATATTCAGCTCATTGGCAAGCCTGTCATTCCTGCCTACTGGTCACTGGGATTCCAGCTTTCTCGGTGGAACTATGGCAACCTCAGTATAGTCAAGGAAACAGTGGAGAGGAACCGTGCTGTGGATCTTCCATATGTAAGATTCTGTCTGCTTGGTTTTTATTCCTTATTTGTCTTTCTTTTACATGCATATTTAAGAAAAACATTTTCTTCAGACTATCTAAAATTGCTATCATAGCTACTGCCGCCCCCATAAACATCTGTGATTTTGTCCTTTTAATATTTTGATAAAATGTTGAACAACTTTTTTTTTTTTTAACATATTTTACCTCCATTATATCACAATATCATGCATTATATGTTATAAATGTAGGGTCCATTTACATACTCCTGTTACTGACCATTTTGGCATGATGAACATCCTGGAAACTGAAAATATGTGGCTTGGTGTCACTGACATCACCTGGCCTTTTACTTCTTCCTTGTTCTTTGTTTCTTCCTTAGAAAACATGCATTTTAAAACTCAAGTGTGTGAAATGTAGTGGCAATGCGTGGTTTTTACAGAGAGGGATTCCTTTGGCTACTACCACAATTGTAAAGCTTTCAGAGGTGGGGGAATGTGGGGAATCAATACTTCACCTTGTGCACCCCTTGTTAAATTTGAAGCACTCATGCACCACTGTGTGGTTCCGGAGGCAAGAGCCTTAACCACTACACTATCTGTGGAGACGTGATACGAAGGTTGAAACAGGAATTCAACAGACAGACAGAATGATAGGGATGGCCTTTAGCTTACACAGGGTAATCCAGCTTTCTGTCAAATAATGGCGAGTCTGCTGGGCTGTATAGGTTCAATCCCGGGATCACTATTTTTCAAACGTCACTGAATGTTAGTGGCGATCAAAGATCAATCGATCGACTTCCTTTCATTATCTCATTCACGCTGAACTGAATGCTAAAACTACTCCAGTGCCTATTCCTTTCTGAGACATTTGGTAAATATCAATTCTAGTTGACATTTTCTTTGGAATGAGCCCTACTGCTTATCTTTGTCGAGCCATGAGAGGTAACTGCAAAGAGTCTTTTGCGATGCTTTACATTTTTGTCTTTAATTACTAAGGTAGACTCCTATCCATGTTCTTTATGTGTCCCAATAAAACATTTTAACTTTATCACAACTCAGCTGTGATGGCAACAGCTGAGGATGTCATTTGAACTCTGTCCTATCTAACGCTCAAATGCAAACAAATTTCCAACCCATCTCAATATTTCACTCTTATAATCTCCAATCTCTTTTTTCATATCCAAAGACATTAGGATGCAGCTGCTTTCTCTCTGGCTGTACTCAGGGACATGTTTGATAACCATTAGATAGACCACAGAGGGTATTATCACATTCTCCCTAATATGTCTGGAGCTGATTACCATTAGAGGAAGGATCTGGCAGAGCCTTCCAAACCATCTGCTCCATCGATATGAAGTAGATTTTGGCAGGCAACAGACAGAGAGCAAGCATAAAGTCACACCCTGGCAAAAAAAGAGGAAGACTGTGTTAACATTGCTATTGTCCTCCCAAGGTTTAGCAGCACATTAGCAAAGTTGTTTGCACTCACATGAAGTCTCCAAAAGTCCATCAGAGGTCTTTCTGTTAGTAAGACTCAATGCAGATGTACAATATTTCTTTTGCTAGCTATGTTAAGATGAAAATATACAGTGTGAAAGACACATTTAAGTCATGTGGAAGATGCTTTTTTTTTTTTTAGCAGATGTGCCAAAGTTAAGCACAAACAACCCACAAGTGGGTACATTTAGGAGGCATTATGAGGAATTTGGAATTTATTACACTTCTATCCAAGATGCAAATGTGATTTTAATAAATAGAAGCCATGCCAAAATTTTGGTATTTCAAAAGAAGCTTTGAATATCTAATACCCATTTCTAAAACTTATTTGAAATTAACTCACAAAGGTTAATGTATATATGAAACTTGGTAAATTAACTTCAGATGCTATTAGATTTAAAGCTTTTTTTGAAACACAAAGATTTTGGCTATGCTAGCCTATATAATTTCTGAAGTAAAAATTACATGCACATAACATACCAATGCAGCATTTTTCTTTACTCTATGCAGGACATTCAATATACTGACATAGACTACATGGAGAACAAAAAAGATTTCACCTATGACAAGGATAAGTTTGCTGAACTTCCACAGTTTGCTGAATACCTACATGAGAAGGGACAGAAATATATCCTTATCCTGGTAAGAAATACTTTGCTGTGCACAATATATGTGTAGTAGACATGTTAACAAATATTACTACATGAACTTATTCTTGTATTACAAGCAATTTTGTGATGTGAGGTCTGTATAGAATGTGTAATGATACAATAGTAAAGTACACAATATTTGTAACATCAGATACAACAAATAACAAATTAAAATCATGCCAATGGTGCTGTGTAATTTTTATGTATTTATTGATTTGTTTTCAACATATATTATTATTTATTATGACAGGATCCAGCAATAGCCACCAGTAAGAGGGTTGGGGATGCTCCGTATGAGTCCTATGACCGTGGAACTGAGAAGAATGCTTGGGTCACTGAATCAGATGGAATAACTCCTCTAATAGGAGAGGTGAGCCACAATTATGCACAAACCTAATTTAGTGAAGTACATGCACACAACAAACAAGAGGACACTCACTTAACAAGACAATTACTTAATTAACTTTGAAACTTCAACTGTGATTTAAACACAGGAATGAATGGGAACTATTTTCAAACAGTTTAGAGTCCGTTACTTTTTAAGGCTTGTGAAATTAGAGGTTAAATATTAGCATATTCTTTCAGTTATCAAATTTGGCTTTATAAGCTAAAGCCTTTCAAACCTTTTGGCTGCTTAACCCAAAACATAAAAAAGCATAACAGATTTTGATGAAATCAGACAGTCAAACAGTTTGACTGGCATCCAAATTACTCATCATAGTCTGTTATTTATTTAACCTTGAGGGACTCATAAAGGGTTAACTTTTAATAATAGAAAACTAACAAAACTATGTGCACTATAACTATATAAACTTTTAGTTTACTATATAAACTTTTATAAACAATTTAAAACAGCTGTGAAAAATAAAGGACTTCATGCAGGCATGTGAAAAACTAAATATAAGCACCAGTGGATATACCAGTGGGGTTGTCTGTGTGTGGTACAGTTCCCACCATATAGATTCAGTCTGGTTTGATTCCTGGAAGGCACGCAAAATAATCGATACCTCCCCTAGAGGTAATGAATCTTTTTTGAAAATGTAAGCAGTAGAATTAGAGATATTTGTACTTGTACTAGAGTACTTGTACTTCATCTATAGTTTGTGGCTCTGTTGATTAGTAGCAGCTTCATGCTACTTATCCTCTTAATTTCTATGGAAGCAATAATAGCACACATAGCTCTTTACAGGAATGCATATATTACTGACACAATCAGCTGATATTTGATGCAAGGTCACAGGTTTGTTCTCGTGGAAAACAATATTCCATAGAACAATCATAAAACATAAATATATTCATTGAGAGATCCTTTTCCCCGCTGAGAACATTTTTTTAAAAAAGAGAGTGGAAGTGCGGAGTAAAATGTGTTGCTCCAATACTTTCTTTAGTGTTGCTTTTGATTATCCACACAGCGAGACCCTGCCCCACTGTTAATAGTTTTTTCATCCTGTTTATAACAGGTCAAACATATGCATTGATTCTGCATTAGTGCTTAATCTTAAAAAGTTCTGCATCACCACATCACACATTAACCATGAGTGTGTGTGTGTGTGTTTGTGTGTGTGTGTGTTTGTGTGTGTGTGTGTAGGCCTGTGTGTGAATGTGTAATGGCGAGAAAGACAGAGAAAGGTAGAAAGAAAAGACCCATAGTCCCTGGGTTCATTTATGCGCATCCAGCTGTGTTGGTAAGGTAAAAAAAACCTCTTTGTTGTAATTTGTGGTTTGTTTCTGCACACAAGTGTGGTCATACTTGTTTGCAGTTTATTTACTTATGCAGTTCTATGTATTCTCATTGTGAACATTCAAGCGTCTCTGCCAACAACCTCTGCTGTTGCTGGCTCTGTAATCAGGTAGGCACAGAAACAGACCTGGTATATATTCTGCTTTTAAAATAGATAATTATTGCTGAGAAATGTGTAGATAAAGGCTTTTCCTGGTGGCACCCATTTTGGAGTGCCTGAGTAAAATCATAGCAGGAACTCATTCAAACAGGTGGACACTTCTGTTCAGACCACAAAAGTAAAGATAGATGAGAGTTTTAAAAAAGGGCAGTGGGGAGAGCTAAAAGAAACCTATGTGGACTTAAGGCAAGGTTTAACTGTAGACAGAAACATGCACAGAGAAAGGGGTATGTGGAGACAGACAGAGAAACACAAATAATAGATTAGATGAAAATGTAAAGGGAAACAGACTGGCTGTCTTACTGAGTGGCATGGTGACAGAGGCATACACAGGAAGCAAAGCGACAGTAGAGACAAAATAGATAGGTTATCAGATACAGACAAAAAAAGGAGGGGGGTACACGATATGAGAGGTAGAAAGAGACTTTGGAAAGAAGGTAGGCAAAGGGAGTGATAGCGGTAGAAGAGAAAAGAGACAGGTGGATAACAACTTCGATAGACAGACTGACAGACAAAAGACCATAAAAAACAGGAAAAGAAAGAGTGAGATATGCAGCTACAAATGACAGCACTCTACTTACTGTTGTCAGTATTAGTACACAGCTGGAGATGACAAAATCTGGTCTTGAAGGAAGGAAGGGCTCAAAAAATGATGCAAGGGAAAGCAGCTGCAAGGGACTATCAATAAGCTTTGACCTTGGATTTCTGACCATCTGCCAAAAACATCTGCCTATAAATCTTTGTGTGTGTGTGTGTGTGTGGGTGGGTGTCTGCAAGCACATGAGCGTACATAAGTATGATTCATGTCTTTGCTGAAAACTAGGTTGTAAAGTTATTGCCCATGGAAGTAAAGGTAAAAGATAGCTAGAGTGGAGCAACCTTGAGATTTAATATCTACTGTGCTCTTCAAGAGTGTTCACATACAGAAATACAGCCGCATACACACACACAAACATGCACACACAAACGCACAAAACCTCTGCCTTTCTCAGTGGATTAATCATTTTTCTCAATACATGTCATTAAGGACGACTTCTAACACACAGTCACGTCTGGAGATTTCTATTGCATTATCGATTTCTCCTCTCTTCTCTACTCTTCCTCAGCTCATTTGTCTCTTTATCCCTTTTCTCCTTAGCCATCTCTCTCTCATCAGTCCCTCTTCCCCTGTATTTCATCTGTCTTCTATTTTCTGTCATTGCCACATCCCTAAGCTGGTCCTGCAACATCTACATAGGAACATTTATATTTTTCTTGCAGAGCTCATAATTTTGACTGATCATGCCTCGTTATGTTGATTGGTGATGTTATGTTATATTGATATAGATTATTTTGCAGACTAAATTGCCGCTTTGTTACAGCCATGTTTCACATCCATATATGTTAAATGTATTAAAAAAATGAGCAGATAAATTGAAAAAAAAATGTACTTGAGCACCTACACAGAACCAGAATTAAAAACTGTGAGTAATGTTAACTACTGTATAATAGTGAATTCTTTTTTTTTTTTCTCACATTCTCTCCCTCAAAGGTGTGGCCAGGAGAATCTGTATTTCCAGATTACACCAGCCAAGCCTGCATAGATTGGTGGGTGGATGAGTATGAGCGTTTCTACAGGGAGGTCAAACATGATGCACTTTGGATTGTAAGTCAGTTTTGAATACAGAAAACAGAGGTATGAATAGTTTATGTCATGACCGAACATCGTCCAAATGTCCTTACTGTGCAGCCATGTCCATGTATAAAAGGGCCAAGAAAGAGCACCAAAAACAAGAATTGTCTTATCTTAACAAATATTTTTTTTAAATGACTTCATAACTGTCTTTAAACAAACAGAAGTCCTCTAAGTGAAATCTTCTGTATGTCCTTGCAGGACATGAATGAGGTTTCTAATTTCAAGCAAGGATCAGCAAAGGGCTGTGCTTCAAACAACCTCAACTACCCTCGATTTATTCCAAGTAAGAGATGTTGTTTTTTTATCTTCTGAGCCATGATCATGCTAAATATTTGACGCTCCTAACTGTTCTTATAGCTGCAAATTGTGGCTTTTAGAAAAAAAAAGAAACCCAGAAAAGGCTGGGCAGTCATTTGAAATATAACTCAAGAAAATGCAAACAACTGAATATTATGCTACGAAAATACCAAAAAAGAGGCCCTGAACTGTTAATCTGTAGAAATGATATTTCAAGAAAGAGTAGGAAACAGTTTAGTATGGCAACTAAACTTTGCAGTTATAATTAATTATAATAATTTTAATTAGTAATCTATTATTAGTATCCATATTATTTATTTATTTTGTGGCCGCCTTATTCAAAATGGGCACATTTCAGTAAAAAAATGTAGGTTAGAACATTTGGCCTTTGAATGATTTTCATTTTTTTCACATTTTCTGCCTTTTCTGTGAAAACTAGTCATACTGGCATACATTTAATACAAAGAAACAAAGGATACCATAGAAATGCAGGTCATCGCCCAAATATTGTACACAACTTGATAAATTAGCTACACTAGTGCACATAGTAATAGAAAAGCCCTTTATTGTCATCGTACATGCACAGTGTATCCTAGATGGTTTTCTGGAAAAGTCATCGAGAACAGTAGATCCCTTAAGAAGAATTTGAAAATGACTCTTCTGCCATGTCTTTTATTCTGACTGTGTCCCAGATAGGATGATCATAACTGGAAAAGGCACGCTCCCCTGATGCCATCCTTGTTATTGCCCTCCTCCTTAGTCATCTTCCTGCATTGCTCTCTTTTCTCTCATTTCCTCATTGCTCTCACATCCTATAGGATTATACATCAATGTCTATCTTATTCTTTCTGTCCTTTTACTTCATCTCAACACCATCACTGTTTTTTTATATTCTCTTCATGCCTCCTCACCCCTTGTTCCATCTCTTCACTCCTTTATCTTTTCTCTCCCTCAGACATTCTCGACAACTTAATGTACAGTAAGACTCTGTGTATGGATGCCAAGCAGTCTTGGGGAAACCATTATGATGTCCACAGTCTGTACGGCTACTCTATGGTGCTGGCTACTGAAAAGTGAGTACATCAATAATCAATGACAGGAAGAGTTCAGGTTGTGCTATGAAGGCCAACTTTCTGCCACCCATTCAGTATAGTGAGACTCTAGGAAACTCAAAATACACAGTGTGAAAATAATGTAATATACATAATTTTCTAAATCAAGAGTTGTAGAATCAGACGGTACTGACCCATTGTACTAAAGCAAAATTGACATATGCAACAGAAAGTCCAGAGCAGTTGACTTGACTTCAATGTGTTAAATCCAAAAACTTGTTTTAATGAGCCTAACTTCCAGTGTGTTTGAATGAATTTCTCATTGGAGTCTGGTGCTGAAACAGTTTAATGGCCCATTATGTGCACAAACTTAGAAAGGAGCATAAAGTATATTGTAGGTGCTGGCAATCTGTTGAGGAGGGATAAAAAGGTGCTTAACCATATGCAAGTTTATTATTCTTAATGTTTTATACTTGCTAACCAGTTAGCATTGGGCAATCTTGTTTCCTTATCTGGATGCTGTTGAAGGGCTCCAATTCCATTGTCTTGAACTACAGTAGTTCTTGTTCTGCTCAGCAACCTTGCTGAATTTGGCACAGAGGTGTATGAGCCAGTTTTTGGCCTACTGCAATTTCTTATTACAGTGGCCTCTCAGCCCATTGCTGATCCTCCAGAGAGCAGAACAAGGCCTACCATCACTACCTGCAGTCCAACACAATGCAGTTGGAGTTCTTCCTAGAGACAAGATACTCAGTAGACAGAAAAACACTGGGTAGCAAAATAAAGTGTCCCAACCGGCCGGCATTTAAAGAACCAAGAGATATGATTCAAAGTTACGGTTTGACAGGTTGGTTTAATACAATTTGTAGACATAAGACAGCACTGTGGATCAAGAATAATGGTGAATGAAACTGTAGCTGCTGATCCGTATCAGAAACCTAGATGTCACATTTTCCTAACAATGCAGTCTGTAATATACAGTAATATAAAACTGTAATATTCTTCTGCTAGTGTATCCTGACTCATCAGTGTCTAAGCTTTAAGAGCTAACTTAAATGCCAATAAAAATCATAAAAAAATTTAAAAAAATCTCGTAAAACCATTTTGCAGCCTTGCACGTGTTACATTTTCCTCAGTGTGGCAAATGTTTTATAACTTTTATTTAATGTTTAAACTCTGCTCATGTCACTTCTCCGAAGTTACATCATTACCCTCGTAACTACATTTACATTTGAAAGAAACAATCTGCCTATATATGGTTACACACACACACATACACAGCCACAGCCCACTCAAGACCATGAAATACAAGCTCCCTGAAGTGAGCTTGCTGACTCACTGTTTTGGTATTAAAGCTAGCTCATCATTCTTTTGTCATCTTTCCTACTCATTTCTTTTCTTCTTTCTTAGTCTACTAATTAAAATGTATTACTGGCAGGAGACACATTTTGTAAACATCATCAGGGCTTTATATTGTCGTGGAGATTGATAATGCTTCGATTTTGTTTGAATAAAATATTAATGTGTAGCGGTAAATCAATTCTGGCTACGCTCGCTTGTGTTATCTATCTATCTTTCTCTCTGATCATTTGTGTTTGTGCATATGCATGTGATATCTGTTTCTCCCTTGTGCTCTCTCTGACTCTCTTTTTTGTCCCATTGTCCTTTTATCTTAATGACCCTGTATCATCTGTTTGTCTTCTTGTTGAATTCTCTCCCACAGAGCTCTGCAGCGTGTTTTTGGAGCAAACCGTACCCTGATGCTGACCCGCTCCTCCTTTCCAGGTGTGGGAAAATATTCAGGCCACTGGCTAGGGGACAATGGTGCCAACTGGAATGACATAAAATGGGCTATCCCTGGCATGCTAGAGTTTGGCCTCTTTGGAATACCCTATGTAAGTAGCAAACCTTCAGAGAAGGGCACGTAATGGTCATATCATTTTTAAAATAGCTAAAATTATTTGATAAGACAAATAAATGTGACCAGTCAAGTTTTTATATTCACTTTAGCAACACGTAGAAGAACGAAAACATATTATTAAGCCCTACTTTCATATTTTGTTTAGTATTTACATGTACTAATATGCTGTGGATTAATTTTTCTTAATTTTAAGGACCCACAATGGTAACTCTAAAAGTTATGTATACAGGACATTTGTACTCTACAGAAAGCTCCAGAACCAGTCATAGAACTTAATCTGTTAGTTAGCATGTGTTTCTGGCATTTGGATGGGTCTCTCTTTTGCTTTTTTATGAAGATTTAGTTGTTATTGGGATCTGTGCTCAGACATAAGTCCAAACAGCAGACAAGAAGAAGTGTGTCTGGAATAAGATCCATTAAAATGTCTGCACCAACAGCAGTTTTCTTTCCTGGAACAACACCACGTTTAGAAAACACACTCCTGGCCAGTAACCGAGTGGACCTTGTACTTGCTTGTGTGTATCGCTAGTGTGCAGATTTCAAACAGCAGTAAGAAAACGACAGGGAGTCCAGTGCACATGCAAATACACACATGCACACACCTCCAGCTGTGCACATCAGGTAGTCATATATACATGCCAACTTCTCCGGCTGGGACTGTGTCAAGCAGATTTTGGGTTCCTCAGTAGACACACGCTCACACGAACGCAGAGAGAAAGACTTAGAGAAAGCAGGAGAAATAGGATTTGGATCGATTCCCTCCCATGGAGGCTG
The DNA here is from genome assembly GCA_015106755.1 of Etia nguti. Classification (NCBI taxonomy): domain Eukaryota; kingdom Metazoa; phylum Chordata; class Actinopteri; order Cichliformes; family Cichlidae; genus Etia; species Etia nguti. Next base: position 7,336 of record VUQG01009446.1, on the reverse strand, counting down.
TTGTAAAATGTGACCGGTAGTAAACAATAGAAAGCAAACAGTCTCTGCAGACTGGCCTTTGACTGAAGTCTCTTTCTTGGACTCCATGAAAGCAATTAATGTAAATAAAGATTACAACCCACATCTACTGTTTGCCAGTAAATTCTCACTAAATGGAGCCAACACGAAGAGAGGCATTTTAAAAGATAAATATGAAGGCAGTTATCACACTGGTGCTACAAGAGATTTGTTAACCCTAGAGTTGGACCATGTTTTTAAACAGGCCACAATGAAACATTAATAATCTTGAGATCTTTTACTTTCAAGTTAAGCTTTTCTCAGAGTTTATCAAATGTTATTCTAGTTAGATTTTTCCAATATAACAATATTAAGGATGTTGTTAGAATTATACTGTAGGTTCTGGCTAAATGTCATTGTAAATGTTTTTCAGATTGGAGCTGACATCTGTGGTTTCTTTGATGACTCCACTGAGGAGTTGTGTCGTCGCTGGATGCAGGTCGGGGCGTTCTACCCCTTCAGTCGGAACCACAACGCTGAGGGCTACAAGGTACTCCCAGAATTCTTATATTAGATTGTCACTTTATATATTACAACTTTGCTGTTTGGTGTGCACTGCAGGGTATAAACGTCATTCCATAACATTGTATAGGTGCCATGAAATCCGAGCAGTTAAAAACTTTTTGTAGTCGTGGAGATTATCATCTCACTGGTGCAAGTACAGCTGAATCTGTGTTTAACACTGAGGATGCAAGCTGCTGAAAAACACAACACTTGAGCCCGAAATAAAATATTACTCACAATCTCAATGGTGCAATGAAACTCAAAGAGATTGATATTGATATACATAAAGTTACTGTAATACGGTGGATTCTCCACATCAGCTGCAGTATAGCACTGAATGCCTTTCTTAGCTTTCTGACTGGAAAATCGCTCTTCAAGAAGAGAACTTAGAAAAGAGTCAGTAATCATTTTCAGTGACAATGATTTTCAACAGGTGGTAATATTAACAGAGTAAAAATTATGTTTATATTTAACAAGCAGGCTAAAACGTTAAATGTCACAGGTCAGATCAGTGGCTTAATGTCACTGAGAAGCACAGGGAAGGCGCCTGCTGAGCCTAGAAGAGTGTTTATATTGCCACTGAGCTATTTATATAGATGAACACAAATGGCTTATGCGAAAAATCATTCTACACTATTGAATCGCATGAAAACTGATGCTCCCACAACATTTTCCATTTGGGGTGGGGGTGTTGGTGATAGCATTTGCTTGAAGACAGGGACATGATGATGATGAATCTGATGTACAATTTCCACTAAACAAGACAGCTAAAGTGTGACCTTTGCTTTGCCCTAATCATGGCGCTCATCACATCCCATACAGATAGTCCAAACACACACACAGACACACAAATGAGTTTTCATCAGACTGTCAGAGTTGCTGGAGGCATAAATGATTAGCCAGATGAGAGGACCACGGCCTGTAAGCAGCTAATCACCCTCACACTTACCACACTTACCACTGTCATCAAATTAACATCATACCTCTGTTTCTTTCTCTCACTTTATCATTTATTTTTTTCTTTTGCTCTTTGTCTTTATAAACTGTACTTTTAGATTGCTCCAATGTAAAGGTAATTTTGTGCTTATTCATTATGAATAAGGTTAATGTGTAATTTTCCACTTTCTTATCCCTCCTCTTTACTGCTTTATTGTCACTCCCTTCCTTTAATTTCACTGATTTTTTTCCTTCTCTTGCTCAAACATATTCACTCTTTTGTCATCTGATCACGTTCCCATTGTTTTTCAGTACCTAATAGACAAAAATGTATTTTATTTTCTCCATTATTTCTTGTTCATTAAACCCATCCCTTTACTCCATCTTTCTATCTCCAGCCTCAGGATCCAGCTGCATATGGTGCTGACTCAGCATTGGTCCGGAGCTCAAAACATTACCTGAATATACGTTATACACTTCTGCCTTACCTCTACACGCTATTCTACAAAGCCCACACTGCAGGGGAGACTGTTGTACGTCCTGTTCTGCATGAGTAAGTCCCATCTACTATAGAGTTAAGTCATTATACCACCAATTCAAACAGAGACACAAACAAACTGCAGTTGCCTCAACTCACTTGTGGAGACACCTCACAAATATCTATGCATATTCCTAACCACCAAAACCTTAAATTTTCCAAAAGTATTTCTCATGTACTTCATACTGTGTATTGCTGGAGACCTGAGTAAGTGCAGTGCCAGATCTCAGGGCGTTCTGATGAGTGGTTGTCTTTTCATCTCAGCTAGGACACTTTGGCATCATCTGACAGATCCCAGATGATGTTACACTCCTGTGACCTCCTAATGACCAGATCACACAACATAGTTGATAAATAAACCTCCAACGACGGTGACATCCACATTTTTTGATGTCCTTGTGATCCCTGTGACAGTGGGCACTGTGCTAGTTGCATACAAGCAAAGTAGTTTATTCAATAATAGGGCATTTGTCTTGGTCACTACCATCATTCTGACGCCACAGGGAAGTGTGACATTATCATCTGTAAGGTCATAGATAGTGTCACATTACCTTTGAAGGTGTTATCTAGGAGCAAGGAGAAGACTGCCAAACCACTGCTTATCCAAACAACCTGATGCTACTATACCATAACTCTGTCCACAAATACTCCTACCAAGACTAAAATAGACAGTGTAAACAACTGTCAAGACAGGCAAAAACAAAAATTCCTTGATTTCCTTTTTTTCCTAAAAAAAAAAAAAAGAAGTGAGCAATTTTACATAGTGAAAAGCTTTGTTCCAAGTGCCTGAAAGCTAGTAGCTGAAACCTGGCAACCCTGGCCTATAAACTAAAATGTGATGTCACTGGCAATGAATGAAAGGACAACACGCCAACAGAAACTAAGACCTTGGCAAGACAGCAATTCCAAATCCAGTGAATACACTCCTGTTTGAGTGGTTTTATTTTTATAGCAAGCACAAGAAAAATTAGCCTACGTTTTGGCAATCATACAACTAGCAAACCACATGAGAAACAGATAGCAAGAAGCACAAGAACCGTGTTGCAGTACAACTATTTATCCCTTTCACCATTCAACAAGACACCAAGGGCATTAACAAAACATAATGACATCCAAGTGACAAGTTGTAAAGTATATGCAAGACTCTACAAGCTACTTATAGAGTTCACCTGCAAGAAACCAATTGGAGATTAGTAGCCACACAGCTTGAATGAACCAGCCATGGTAAAACATGGAAAACATGATCTAGTAAGACATGAACTAATAAATTAGAAAAATCAAAAAGGGTGAACATTAAATTAATTATTAAAATAAAATGGAAAATAAAATGTACAGGCTGTAGTTTAATTACATTATGGTTGGAGACAACATAATGACATAGATGCCTAATTTATTTTTATATTCTTCCTTGCCCAAGGTTCTATTCTGACAGCGAAACCTGGACAGTAGATCACCAGTTCCTCTGGGGAAAATACCTGCTCATCACACCTGTATTGGATTCAGTAAGTTAAAACACACACACACACAGACATATCAGAAACAGAATACATATACATATTAAGATACTTTGGTCAAAATGACATCATACACATTACATAAAGAACTGTATGTATAGAGGATGGAGAAACATGTCTTGCAGCTGAACAGCTATTCACTCACACAGTCACACACACGCACACACCGTGACCTCCACTGGGAAAACATGACATGGGATTTTCTTTGTTGCCCTCCCCTACTCTCATCCCTCTTTCTTCTCTCTTCCATATCCTCCCTCTTTTCTCTGAGCTCTAATGAGAGCACTGACCTCATTACCAGCAGATTAGAAGTGTAGATAGAAGTGTGTGTTTGTTTCAGTGTGTGTGTCTGTGCGCGTGCGTTTGGGTGTGTGTGTGTGTGTGCATGCGTGCAGCTGCCTGCATATGTAAATGTGTGTGCCTTTAGGCACATATGTATGTGTGCATATGCAGTGATTGCGGTCATGTCAAAGTGGCCTGAATAATAAGCAATTTAGTGCGGCCTCTCGTGAATTACAGAATAGTGGAAAGCGAATTGGATTCATTGTCGGGCTGAGGATAAAGTAACTTCAATCAGTGTAATTGTGAAAAAGTTTCTAATACAAGAAGTGTGTGTGTGTGTGTGGTGGGGGGGGGGGGGGTGGTTGTGGGGGGTTC
>VUQG01009444.1:9695-20470 GCA_015106755.1 Etia nguti | reverse complement strand
AAAACCATCACGTGGCTCTGCCTTCCGCTTGTTTGTTTTCCACGTAAACCTTTCACAATAAAGCTCAAGATCCTGTTGAGACTTTTCAAAATAAACTGAATCAAGTGAATGAGTATACAGAGAGTTTACGGATGAGAAGCAATAAAGAGCCGTCAGGTGCTAAAAAAATAAACCTTAGACTCAAACGTTAGAACAGGCTTTTCCCCGCAGCACGCCGTGTAATAAATACTCACAAAGAAACGGTGGCCGTTACAACCTATGTCTAAAAATGTATAGTTTCATGCATCGATTAAAACACTCAACTCCAGGTAAAAGACGCCCAGCTGGAAACACTTCACGCAAGTCGAGCTGCCCGAGATTCACAGAATTTACAGAAAATGTTAAATTTTTGTGATTTATATCATTGTCGGGACGATAGATGTCTTATATCGGGATATGAGATTTTGGTCACATCGCACTGCCCTAATTCCCGAGGATTCCAGCTTTGAATCAGTTGTATTCTCTTTTTTTAAACACCACTGGATGGAGAATATTACAGTACATTACAAGCAGGAATACAGCATTTGTTACAAAAAACTTTTGTTAATTTACTTGTTGCATCGTAATTTTGCGGAGATAAAAGAGGTGTGTGCAGTCTCTGTTAACCTAGGTGGTCGGGCTCCTGCTGCTCCTTGATTTACAAGCAGTTTCATGCTCTGAAGTCCAGTTTAATGTGGGCTCAACAAATATTGATATAAAACGTGCCTAAGTTTCTATATATTTTATTTCTAATTAGCTAGTCACTGTCAAAGTACATAACTGCAGCTCGTAGAGTACTTCCTAGAATATTAAATGTGCTCAAATCGGAGCTCTGCTTCTTTTAATGGGTTTACTGCATTTATCTCTACTGTCCAGACTCTCGGCTTTTCTTTGAGTTTGACGGGGTTATCTCATGCTTGCGTAAAGAACTCAACATGGAGAGTAAATGTCTTCATGCTATGTCATAACAACATTTGTAGGCTTTCCTCTTTTATACTGGATCACTGAACTAGTGCTGCGGAGTTATTTTTAACATTCCCAATCGTGTCCTGTCACTTAACGATGTATGTCAACAGGAGCGGGCGTTTTGAGCTCTCTCCTCATGTCGAGGCTGAGAGTGTGAGCTCTGGGCATGAATAAACCCAGCAGTCTTGGTTAAGCTGTAACAACAACTGACAGTGTTTGCCTGCAGCTTCCTACAGGGCCCACCACTCAGGTGCCTTGACTACACCTGCCTTCAAAACCTCACACTGAAGAAGAGACTACAGCATTGAAGTATCAGGTCTGTGTTTATTTCCTGTGCTGAGCAAAACCTGAGAAAAGAAGGAGGATTATCTGTCTTATCTTTTAACAGCAGCCTTATCTGGATGTCCTGCAGCACAGTTTCCCCCACATAGAGGACAGGAAGGGACTGTCTGTGTTGTTACACTTTCACAAAGACCTCATTCTGCCTGGTCAGGGCTGCTTTGGACAGGATGAGAGGGTTTAGTCAGAAGGGAAGTTACAACTGCATTTGAAAAGGAATTGATGTTTTAGCAGTTATTACTAAGTACTTTTTTTCATGTGCCTTTTTCGCTGGAGTCCTCGGGCAACTTTCAACACCAATCAAATTTATTTTCAATAGATTACACTACAGTTGGTCCCGTTGCCTGTTAACAGCCCAGTCTGGGCTGGATATGCAACACATTTGGAACTGTGTACTTTCCTCAGTGCCCAGAAGACCACCATCATGTAATGTCCTTCAGGCAGGAGACCTAATTTTAGACCAGAACATAGAGGAAATGGCACGAGCATACTCAATGACAGCCTCCAGTACAGGAACAGCCATACGTTTCTCTGTGCTACATTGAAAATGTCTTGATACTTTAACATAGCAGAGGACAAATTTGATGCAATCAAAATGTCAGCTAAAATTCCAGTCTTTTACATCACTGGTATGTGTGCTTTCTAAGGAGACTGTGGGTTTCTGTGGGTATTGGTTTTCTTTATTTATGTTTTGGTGAAGTTAGTGGTCAGATTTAAAGTTTTAAAACATGCTGCACTCCTCCTTGGGTGGACAAGGGAGGAATCCAGGAATTCATTTGAAGTAATTTCTGTTTGAATTCTTGTTGGGGTTTTTTTTACCCGTTTCTGCACCGTCTGCAGCCTGAACCGACACCTTAATCCTTTTAATGGTTTGGCAGTGAGCCATAGGAGTCTTTAAGTCTCAGTAGGTGTTTACTTAACATACATGTTGTTTATGTGTGGCAGATTTATCTAAGCAACTTTAAGTTGAGCAAAAACAGCATCTCTGTATTGAAGCCAGCATGGTGTGAGTTAATTGTTCTCAGAAGTATGAGGAAATAGTTTCTTATCGCACAGAAACGCAAGTCAGACTGAAATTCTTCTTACTCTTTGTCATTACTCCCACTGAGCATGTTACAGTCATCCACCTCACCTCAGACTGAGCAGATGAAACTGCTGATCTCTGGAAATCTGAATGTTCCCACCTGGTGTTTTTTTGTGGAATTCCATCACTAATGATTGTGAAACCAGGCTGGTTAGGAGCGCCTGAAATCGGTTGTAATCCTTAATTTAGCTCAGTGTTTCGGGAGAAATGTTCTAGCGCGATGTTCACGCTCTGTTGCTTTAAGCTGACTTCTTGAGTGTTCACCTCTCTCACATAATGAATCACACCCATGAGAAAACCTTTGTTTGGCTCTTTAGTACACTCACATATTTTCGTCGTTTTCTGCATTGCAAGTGCTCATGTGTGCGTTTGCATGTTCTATAAGCCATATAATCTGAATTGGCTTTTAAAACCTATCTGCCCATCAACAGTCTGAGTAGTTGTACTCTGCTGCGATTGTGTCTCAGTGTTTGATCAGCAATGCTGCCTCCTGATCACAGCTGGCATTGTGCCCTGGGGCCCGGACAAAGGTGGGGGTGCCGGCAGAGGCCTGGTCTCTATCAGACATTTTATTTGTTTAGGGGGTCGAATAGGCAGCAGGATGGCCGTCCCCTGCTCGCATTCATAGAAACTCCTGTGTCAGGAGAGAGACACCCCATCAATATATCCCACTGAGACATGTGGTTTTCATTTTGTTGTTCATAGTAAGCTGCTGGAAGCTTAGAAGACAAATACCTCCCTTCTATAAACATTGCCTTTTTTTCCCCCAACAGCCTTACCCAACCCTCATTTGTTATGTATTGCATTAAAAAAGGTTTTGGCTACAGGATCTTCACATTCTTCTACTTAACTGAATGTGTCAGTAAAGAGTATTGTGAAAATCAATGAAATACTGCAGCCATATTTGTATTTGGGCTGTACAGTAGACGAACAAAGCATATTTTAACACTTGCATCTTCACACGCTGAAAGCAGATTCAGGTTTGATGTTGTTGTTTAGGCAACACGTACCTGACACACATACGATCATTAACCATGGGCTCATGATTGATTTAAATCCTTTAGCTGAGCCACAGCATCTCTTCCTCCACTAATGAGAATTAAATGTCAGCAGAAACGCATGAATGCACGTGTGTTGTCATGAGGCATATTTCTGTTTTGCACCCTTTCTCAAGTCATGCAAAATGCTTTCATGTGTTAACTAATTGCTTGCAGAGATTGTTTTTTTGCCCCTTGCAAAATTAGTAGTACATGATTTTCTAATTATCCCTCTGGCTTCTTCATCTGGGAAAAAGCGTTCCTGCTGTTTCAGTGCAACAGCTATGTTTGCATCCAGGTGGGGGTTTTTTTACACCAAGGTTCACCAAATGCACTCGAAACAGCTTATATTCTTTAGCGCAACCATCTTTTGCCTCTTTACTGTTTATTTCCCTCCTCACATGGCTACATTGGTACATTTGTTAATGTTTCCCATGAGGATGTTATCAGTGGGTTATCTGTGTGCTGCTCCTTGGACTGGCGTATTGCCTGTCAGCTTTATGGCATAGCCAGGCCCCACGTTGTCACCAGCTCACTGTGTCCCTGGGCTTCGACAAATCCTGAAGGACACAGGCCTTTTATGTGCGTGCATGTTTGTGTGTGTCCCTGTATGTGCGTGAGTATGTTTCTACAGGTCTCAGAGAAACTGGAGATGATGGGTACTGTTAACTGATTCTTCAGAGTGCTTGAGATAAATTTGCTCTCTTCTCACATGGAGTATAGGGAGGAAGGGATTTGGAATGGGCCAGTATTGCTTTTAATGCTTTGCATGTAGCTTTACAGCAGTTCAGGATTGCAGAGAGTTAAGAAAATCCCCTATCCAGAACTTTGGAAAGGGGATTTTAGTGTCCACACATGCTTAGGAATTCTCTGAGTAGTGCATACAAATTCCAAGCCTGTGACTTAAGTTGTCATCACAGGGATTCTTAACTGTCCATTAAGGACAGAGCTAATGGATATTGTCCTTTGTGGTCCCTTTCTTCTTTTGTTGCTTCATTCCCATAGTTCCTTTATTCCCTCAGTTATTTAACATCGGTAATGGTGAGATTCCAAATGAATTTAAATGTACGTTAAAAATAAAATCCTCATCTTTAATCTGTTTTGACTGGTTGAGTTATATCATAAAATACCAGGATTGTTGGTCAACCTTGCTTTTATAATTGCAGTAATTAAGAATTAGTGCCATTAAATGCGCATAGATGGGTCACCAAATGGAAGCTTTGTACATTCACAGATATTGCGTTAACCACATCCCCCATAGGCTTGTGTAAAAGCTGTCAGATGCTCAGATGACTGAGTAAAGTGCCTGTCATTCGTCACCCCTTCATCATTTAATGTTCAATTATGTCAAAACAGCCTTTAGGTCATCCGCAATGGGGATTGATGCCTACTCTGTGTGGCAAGTGGAGCTTTCAGGCTGCATTACAGCACAATCAGTATGGTTCAACAGTCCCAGCCCTCTGCAACACTACATAAACTCCTGCCAAGCTCGCTCTCAGGGCACCCACATTGCTTCAAATTGAATAGCTCCAGTGGGAATACTAGGGCGAGCATTCAGAGCCGCCTTTTTTGAGCAGCAACCAAGTTATGAAGTTATCCTCTGCTGTGCCCAACGTAATTGATGTTCTTCAGCATTGTCACAGGGGATCGGCTTGCCTGTTTATGATGGGTAGAGCGTCTGTGCGGTTTAATGTGCTCATTCTAGAGCCCCACAGACTGCAAATGTACTGTAATGAATTGCTAATTTTCATCCCACCGTCATTGCCTCGCTGGAAAAATGTGCCACGTTTTTCAAAAGCTATGTCACCGCTGTTTGTTTGTTTTTGCGCATGAGATTATTTTCCTTTCACTCGGTTGGAAATAATACTTTTTAAGATTGTTTTAATGTTTGTTTTTGTGGTTTCCAGTGAGCTCAAAATATTCCACCCACAGTGCTGCTTATGAGAAAAAAATGTAAATTCATACATGCACGTCTTATTTGTCAGATTGTTTCCTCTGCCATGCACTCTTATACTTGTGTTTTAGCAGCAGGCTGCAATACATCAGACTTGATTGAAATATCAAAACAAGCTCTGCACTTTAAGCTTACGTCAAACCAAATGATAGTATAACTGCATAAGGATATGCAAACCTTAAAGAAAGTAAATCCCACTGCAGCGTAATTCACCTCCTTCATCTTGCCAAGCTTTATTTGTAGCTGTTGTTTTGTTAAGTGACTGAAATAGTTGCTGCCTTTATCTCCCCATGGTAAGAGTTGGTTTCTCAGACTTCACAAGAAGCTTATGGTGCACTGTGACCCATGCCAAGACTCTGAGGGTCTTTAGTTTGGGTCAGGAGATGTTAGCTTAACAAATGGTTGAGCTGCTCTTTACACCACAGCGCTTAACTATATGTTGCCTAGAAGGACTGAGGGGAAGAAAGAAAAGACTGTAAAAGTGATAGCCATGCTTTGAAGTCTATGCACATGAGAAGTTAATCCGTTCTGACTTCAGATTAGGTTAGTAGTGGACGACTGAATTGCTAAGGTTTATTATCTTACTGCTTTTTTTCTACCTTTCAAATATGTATTATATAGTTTAAAAGAGTCAGCCATATGAAATTAATTTGAAAATGTATACATACTAAAAATTATCCCTTTTTTTTCCATTTCTTTAAAAACATTTCTTTCATTTCTTTTGTGCATTTGAGTCTGAAAGTATATCATTTGAGGCTACATTCACAGTCCTGAGTCATGGCATTGGTGAGTGGTTACGGCTGTGACTCAGAAGGTAGAGTGGGTCGTCTGCTAATCGGATGATTTGTGGTTCAATACCTGGGTCCTCTAATCTGCATTTAGAAGTATCCTTGGGGAAGATACTGAACCCCAAGGTGGGTGAATCGGGGTTGTAGTAAGAAAACGCTTTGAGTGCTCAAATGAGTGAGTGTTGAGTGTTCTGCCGGAGGTTTCTTCCTGTTAAAAGGGAGTTTTTCCTTCCCACTGTCGCCAAACTGCTTGCTCATAGGGGGTCATATTATTGTTGGGTTCTTCTCTGTATGTATTATTGTAGGGTCTACCTTACTGCTACTGTTGCTGTGATTTGGTGCTGTATAAATAAAGTTGAATTGAATTCAAATAGAGTAGAAAACCGTTATATAAATACCAGTCCATTCAAATATATACTGAACTACTTCAGGTCGGAGGACCAACTTGTGACTGTCACATGTTGGGTAGTGAAGTCCAGTTTGGATCATTTTCACAAATGTTATTTTGGCGGGCATGGTTGTGGGGCGAATGCAGCAGGAGAAGCCGACGCACCGGAGTTTCATCGGCTCATCACAGCCCTGCATAAATAGTACTGGGTCCTGAATGTGTGGTTGTTGTTGTTGATATGTGGTCGGCTGGCGGCTCAAAAGCTGCAGCCGTGTGTGTTTCTGAACAGCAACCGTGAATAAAGTCTTCTGTGTGGACGGGTCGTGTCATTGTTACAGTTATCTTCAAGATTAAAAACTGAATGTGAAGTAAGTGGCCATTCTGACTGAGAATCCCAGAGACACTCCACACTTACGTGATAGCAACATTTCCATCACAAGATGGGCCAATCCTAAACCCTGCTTTATCATTTTATTGTATTTTTACACTAATGAGAAGCATGCTGTTTGAAAAAATGAACATCTTACTGTCTATTAGCTGAGACCATAGCTTTATCAGGAAAGTTTTCACTGAGTTCAATGTTAAAGGAAGGTAAAGGGGCGTTTTTGGATAGTGTTCTGTTTATAGACAATAACAAATGGTTTTATTGTCATACTTCAGAAAATACATTTCCTCATTTGTTTTCTATATGGACCATTTACCAGCACATAACTACACTAGCTCAAACATGATTCTGCAGTACTACTCTGAGTTTTATTGGGTAGTCCAGAAAGCTTTAAATAGAAATCTTTGGGTGCCAAAAATCTTGTCTCTTGCCTGTAGATTCAGTGTAATAATGAGCAGACATGTGTTTGTAGAGATGAAGAGTATTCAGTCTGAGACTCCTCCTGTTTACTTGTTAAAGGGGACACTGATGGGTGATGGACAGCTGCTAATATTGAGTTAGTGAGTGGGTGAATGAGAGGAAAGCGCTTACGGTGAAATAGCTGTATGGCTTGGCAAAATGTTTGAAATCTGTAGTGTGAGACTGTGCCTGTGTCTGCATTGTTACTTTTTAATGAAACCACGTGGATGTCTGAGTCAGTTTGAGCCCCATAAACACTTTCAAATGCTGAAGTAACATCAGCTTCTCCTTTTTATGAATCTTCCTGCTGTGTCCTCCTACTTAACCTCTTTCTACCTCTCTTTACCTCACTCACTGACTCGCTCACTTTCCCCCTCGCTTCCTCTCATGCAGTCTTTTAAGCACCACGGCAACCTTCTCGGAGGGATTGGTTGCCAGGAGACAGGATTCGCTCCCCATTGTATGCTGACAAAGGTGGTGGTGAGGTGGGGAGGGTTACAATCAGCAGGACTGTAGAGAATTGGAGGCCTGTGGGACTGGCACGTTACAATTACGGGTGTGTTGGAGAGAAGGAAGACAGAGCCTGGGAGGGACAGAGAGGGGGATGAGTGAGTGAGATAGTGGTAGTGTGGGGGGTATAGGGTGGAGCACGCTGACAGCCTAAATTCCTTCTGTTCATTCATTCCTGGTCTCCCAGTAACCATGCTGGGTGTGCTGTGTCAGACAGTGAGTGGCTCACAGAGACGCAGACAGCCACGAATAGTTATTAAGATAGACTTTAATTAGCCAGCAGGCACTCCCTCATTGCTCAGCTCTCCTCCTACACACACACACACACACACACACACACACAGAGGACGACACACATCTTACTACAATGGCAGACGCTACAGACGCTAAGCTCAAGGAAATAAATCTGTGGCTGGTGTCTATGCATGACTGCCTCTAGAACCAGCCCATTTTTCATAGTTTTCCTTGGACTTTAATGATGGCCTTTCTTATCACTCGATTATATTACCCTCAGGGAAGAAGGCCGGTTTACTTTTGCTCTGGTGCTATTTCTCTTAATAAACACTGAAGCTCATCCTATATAAGCTGATGATTATATGCAGCACCCTCTCACAGCTGCAGACTTTGACCTCAGTAAGATCATATCTGTTCTGACTGTGGTGTTCAGTGTATCACATACTGAATACAGTATATGTTGAGCTACAAACAGCGTGGTTTGTATTGTGACATAAGAAGGCTTTTTTCCCCTGTTGGTAATGTTGAAATCATAACAATGATCTCAACTGATATTTCCTAGTGTATTTATAATACACCCAGTGGGTGTGTTTTTTTTAGAAATATTATTCATTTGTGGTTTTTAAGGCCCTGAAAACATCTTTTCAAACACACAGCTCAGTTAAAGTTTTTATGTATGGGGCAGATTCTTTCCCCTTGTCAGTGATTTAAAGAAGATGGTGCCCAGCTAATGTGATGCCATATGCTGTGTGCTATTGCACTCACAAGTCCTGATATTACATATTATCTGATTTTTAAAGATGTTTCAGAGCTTTATTTGCAGCACATTGATCTAATGTGCATTGTCGTTGAGGGCAGCGTCAAACACATGTTCCAGTCTAGCAGCATGTTAGCATGTGGCCATGAGTATGTGCATGAGCCGCACTATTCTGTGTATGTTGTGTGTACACGAAAACGGGGCTTATAATCAGACACAGGTGAGGCCAGTCACCAGTCAAGAATGAGAGTGCTAAGCATCGGCCAATTCCAGTTTATGGCCAGTCAGCTGCTACATCCCTACTAGTGACATTCATCACTATCACTTTTAGAAAGGTACAAATCTGACCTGCATGCTGCCTCTTACATCAAATCAAGTCTGTTTTTTGCTTTCATTAAGTCTAAAACTGTCATTTACCCACGAGAGGTCTCTGTTGGCGACCTGAGCTGCACTGCTTGTACATACACAGACTCTGCTCTTAGTTGCAATAGCAGGGGGAAATAAAAGCTCAAAGTGTGGTCGTAATTCACTGGAGGTGATGTTGACTGTGCTCATTGCAACTAGACCAACAAGTCTATTGCCATATGGCAAAACTCGTGGGCACACCCTGGCTCTCCATTATTTTCATGGCTATGTCTAAATGAAGCTTTGGAAAACAGTGACATAAAAATAAACAATGGATGACATGCTGTCACTTTAACATATCATTAAAACTAGTTATATTACACATTTAATAACTGAAAAGGGCTTTTGAAACTCAGATTATCTTATTTGCATTGCACTTCCTCTACTTGAGTTTATGCTTCCTGAAGCAGGATTAAATGGATTGATATAATCGTTGGGGGGGGATTGTGTCTGCATGTTGAGCTTGATGAAGAATCAACCTTAGAATACACTTCTTGTGTTTCTTTTTCTTTGGTGTGCCTATCACAGAATATGTTGTCATTGAGGTGTATAGGCAATCAAATCTGTCTGCCCGCTGAAGGCATAATGTCCCGAAATGGCATTTTTTCTCATTTGTGTGGTGCGTAATGAAAAAGGCCTCTAGCTGCACTGTAATTGAAATAAATGCTGCCCAAGGCTCCAGATACCTGCCATTGATTCAACAGGTACGTCATTACTCATCAGAGAAGACAGTCACTGCAATAAACCATTCCAGCTGAATACTTTCTTTTTCTCTCAAAGTGCAATTTTCTCCGCTCTCTAAGCAACTTTAAAATGTGCTGTAGCTTCTTTAAGTGCTTGATGAATCGGCAGTGTTCCTTAATGCAGATGCCAAGTTGAGTATCCGCTTTGACAGTGACAGACACATATCTAGGTTTTCTCTATTTTGCTTCCCATTTCTCGTGCTTCTGCTGAAGGCGGTGGATCGTTATCATCAAGGGCATCTGTCAAAATCTGTGGGCCGAAACAACCAGCTGCAGCCCCGGTGGCCAGGGGAATAAAACTGAGCTTGTGCTATGCTATCATATCAAATGCTCACATTCTCTGAGCTTTAGCAATAGTGGGTTTGACTGAGATTGTCACACTCTCTATGTGTATAACTTTCATTCTTTCGTCTACCACAGGGGCATGAAGCAACTGAGGGATGGGGACTTGACTTGTAGCTAACACTCGCTTTACCTCGAGAGCCAGGAAAAAATATTTCCCCTGCAGTGAGCTGTCTCGATGTTAGAACTGCCACATTAGATATCCTGGCTAACTCTACTGTATGATGACATTGAAACATTTGACACATTGTGTGTGGTGGGGGGGGGGCATCTGCGATCAGCTGGTTTGGATAACAGAATAACTTGAAGGTTAAACGATGAATTGTAGTCGTAGTAGTAACCCTCTATGGTACATGATGCACTGAA
>VUQG01009441.1:5708-35041 GCA_015106755.1 Etia nguti | reverse complement strand
ATCAGATTATGAAACTGCAGCCAACATCACAACGGTAGTCTCATGCTAGTGGAGAGGCGAGGAATGTAAAACGATTCAGTCCAGGCCATGAATGAAGTTGAAATGAGGCTGATTAGATCCCCTCTGCTTTGCTCTGCCCTCTAGCCAAGGAAACACCAAAATGACTTGTTATTCTTGTGCTGGAGCCAGAAACCACTCAATGTCTCTTATTTTGGACTTCCAGATATCACAACAGGGTATCGGATCGACTGGAAATGTCTGCATCAATCAGATATAGACACATGCAAGTTAACACTGTACACACATACACACACTCACTTTTTCAGAAGAATGTTCTGGGCTCAGAAGTATTTCCTGATATCAGGATACGATTCGATCACATCGTGTGTGTGTGTGTGTGTGTGTGTCTGAGAAGTGGCCCTAAGTGAAGACGAGAGGGAACATAAAAAAAGAAGAGGAAGAATAAGAAGGAGAAGAGGCCTATTTGGGGTAGGAGACTGGCAGAGCCCTCATTTAAAAACGGCAAGAAGGTTTTACAACCAGCTAAGGAATGCAGACATGAATCGACTTTTATTGTTTTACACAGAGCAGTGGTGAGCTACCAGCAGCAAATACCTCTATCTCACCACATTTAAAGCGTTCTGTGTCCATTTAGCCTAATTTTTTTAACCAAACTTCAGTACTTCTGTTTCCATTTTTTTTTGTCATACACCTGTATGCATGCAAAAACCTTATTCTTCCACAACACGGTCTCCTCAAAAATCCAATAAACTTGTGGCCAAAACTCCATTCGTTTATCCATTCATCTAGCCTACCAAGGCCAGGCACATCCTGGACAGGTCTCACTGTAGTACTAGTCAAATTTATTATAGCAAAGTCACATGACAGGAGGTGGCTCAGCTTTGCTTTCATTATATGCTAAAGACCATATCTTTAATGTATTATTCTTAGCAATGAGGCTATGTATCACTGCCTGCTCACTCAGCCACTGTGATAACTTAGAAAGTTAGCCATTAGAGTACCCTTAGCCACTTCCAAATTAGCTACCTTTTTCTATTTTCACTGGTTTCACTCGTACAATTTTTGCTAGGAGCTGAGCACTGTGTCTCTGATTCTTGCTTGGTTGTTGTTCAGTTTTTGCTGGTAGAGTGTGTCTGCGAGGGCTAAAAAAGTTAACTGTTACAGCAGAATGTTAAAATTAGTCTTACTTTAGCATGTTAGCAAGCACGGTAGCTAGCATTAGCCTACCATTAGCCTAACCTTTATGTCATTCTGACAAAGGGAAATACTCTTGCATTTTCTGTGCAGCTGAAACACTGGGCATACGTTCCTATATCTCTAATGAACATATTACATATAATATTAATACATGTATATATAATATACATATATGTATACATAATAATAATAATAGTAATAATACATGTAATATGTAAAGAACTATCTCATAGAGTTAGTAAATTACTAGTTACGGCTTTCCTTTGTGGCCTTTAAGGAGTAAAAATTCAATATATTTTCAGTCTATAAAGTCCAGTAGAGTTTTTATTGTTTCTGGCAGAGTGGGACTCATCCACTCAGGAGTCTGATTGTAAACCCACACAAAAGTGATTTGCAACAAACGGTTTATGAGTGAACTTGTTGCAGCGTGGAAGACAACAATCAAACATTAGGCCAGTATTCAACAATATACAGTTAAAATGAACTCTGAGAGATTAAGCTGGGACTTCAGTTTCAATACATTTGGCTTTACAAGCAAAGGAAGCGTGACATTCCCTGGTTAAAGTTTTTCATACATGGGCAGCAAATGCTTTTTTCTCAGCAATGTATACCGATAAAAAGATTACATATATTTTTTGTAGTTAGGACTGCAGTATATTAGTATGTCCTATGGTAGATTACAATTGCCATATACATTCTTTCCTGATATTCTCCACACAAATCAATTATTCTACTATTACTGGATATTAAATAATAGATCTACAAGTTAACTGTATTTTGTTAGATTTCCAAAAGAGTAAACAGCTCAGCTTTTCAACAATCAACATTAAAACCGCTAAAAGCTAATGTTAGGAACTCTGATCCTTCTTTTTGTTTTTATTATTAGCATAGGATCCATCAGTGGTTTATTTAGGCAATAAAGCAGATTTTGAAGTTGAGTTAAAAGTCTTATAACAACAGGGTCATAACCCTGAGTGAGGGCAAACATTTTTGGTGGCTTTCAGGTACAATCAGTAAACTCAAAAAAAGCTCAAGGGTCATGGCCCATACAGTCTGATCCCAAACTTCATGAAAACCCTTAATGATGGTGATGATGAAAAGGTTTCATAAGACAATTCAAAGTATCCACCCTGTAGATGTGTGAGCATCAGAAGTGGACCATGTAGCAATGGAAGGTGGCCTGGTCTGATGATGCATGGCCTCATGTTTTCTTATACCTCGTGGATATTCATGTGTTTGCGTACACAATATTAGACAGATGATTGCAAAAGGGTTAGATTACATACCCCAGTGAAAATATCAGAATCAAAATCAGAAATATGACAAAAAAATAGTTGCCACGTTCCATATTATTGCGCCATTCACGCTTAAGCAAGTTGCTGATTACAAAAAATGTTCCTTTCTTCATCGAAGTGGTTCAGAGTGTGCATGACGGAGTCTTCCTCTGTCTGTCTACACGAGCTGCCTTCTTGTAGGGTCTCAGGCAAGCTAATAGCCTGCAATAATGAACTGAATACAATATTCAAATTTTATTCAGCCTAACAAGAGTTAGGAGCTATTTGTGATTCTCAGATAAATATTAATTTATATTATTCCAGGATATGCTTGAATGAATGAAGCATTTCAGGGGACAGTGTATGTCACATATCTGGCACCGCTCCTGGAAAAAACACGCCTCTAAGACCGGAACTTTGTGACCTACAATACAAATGTTAAAATTAAAACTTATTCATGTAATTCGCACTGATGGCACATAAAATATTCACACTGCAACGTGCCTATCAGATTTTTAGCGCTCACGAAAGCAAGCTGAATATTGTCCTGTCTGCAAATACAAAAGATGCTACACTGACTTGTTTATGTACTTCCATGTACATCTAAAGTGTCTGTGAGTGTACAGACCCCACTGTGTATGATATACGTTCCCCTCCACTGGTGCACGTGCATAGTATGTATGCATGTGTCTGTGTGTTTGCGTGTAAGTAAGTGTGATGGATGATTGCGTCTGTGCAGCAGCGTTGAACGCTGAGCCAGGAGAGTCTGTAAGGGGTCGACTGAGGCCGTCTGCTAGGGGTGCTCTCTCTCTCTCTCTTTCTCTTGCCCCAAACACATATAGTAGCGTGTCAGCGATGATAAAGCGAGGCTACACAATACAGAGTTCCCCCAGGTATACTTAGCAAGGCAAACCCAGCCCCAAAGACAAACGCTGTCATTTCGCAAGACAATAAGAGAAGGGTATAAAAACAAGATGCACATACAACGCAGACTTCACTGGCAAAATAACTGAATTAGGAAGTAATCCATATTAACCCATCTGTAGACTGTGTCAGATTTCCAGTGGTTGTAAGTTACATACAGGGAATCCCAGATATCCACACACACACAGTATAGATATTTCAGAGTTCTTAGATGACACAATGCCTCAGTTTAACTTAATTTGAGCAGGAGTAGCTCTCGGATTCGTGTCATTTTTGGACTTGTTTAACAAAAAAAACATCTCCAATGCAGTTTTATGTTCAAGACCCTATCAGGGAGTCAATCACATCTCATGGAAATGGCTCTTTTATACCTTTATACCGATGTAACACGAGCAACAGATTTCTACCCGAGGTGAAATAGATGTGTTGTTTCTTGTTCAGCATTCAGTTGTTCCTGTTTGGTAAAGTGCTTGGTTTTATAGTTGGTATATATTGTTTGAAGCCTTTTTTAAACTAGCCAAAATTAGTATCCATGTGTTAGTGATTTATTGCTGTTTCTTGTTAATCGCTCAGTCACACTGGAGTAAAAATAGGACAGCAACCTCTGTGTGAGCAGGAAAGATCAGTCATGCCACAGTGACTGAACTGATTTTTTTTCCTGTCAAAGACCAACTGCAAGTAGTAGTGAAAACTAGGTAACTGCCCAGAACTTGAGCGTGCAACACCAATAGCCTCTGGTTACCTGGTGGTATGCAACCTGTCTCCAAATGACTCAGACTGACTGCAATCACTCTCAGACAGTTTGGTGCAAATAACCACCATCTAATTTATAAACGAGGACAGGTTACCAGCTCGTTTCAGTCAGTGTGAGTGAGCCTGTGAGCCTTCTACAACAATAGGTGACTCGGCTAAACTGGTTGCCCATTGGTTGTATTCTGATTATATGAATAAATATATAAAATAAGGATAGAAAGAGTGGGTCAGGAGCTAGCACTGGTCATCTACTAATTGGAAGGTTGGTGGTTTGATCCCTGGCTGCTCCAGTCTGCATGCCAAAGTATTCCGGGGCACAATACTGAAGTAGCATTCCATAGCTAGTTAGCCTGTTCCACCCCGAGCAGATAACTCGACCATGTTACTCTCATGTCCAAACAGGGTCACTTGTGGCTCCAAAAAAATAAAGATGGCGACAGTGAAAATGGCTAATTAGGCAGTAGTGCTATAATGATGTCTGAGATTCAAAAAGCATGGCGACAAGTTATGGACACATTTTGGTTTCTACACAAAAAGTAATGAGCTCATGTTCCCAGTCTGCAAATAGTTTCCCAGTAATAATGTACTGCAGCTACTTTCTACAAAAGTAACAGTCACACCAAATTAAATTTCATTCACTTCTATTGCAAACTTTAAGACGGTAATTTCAAAACCTTGGTAAATTAAAGCCAAACTATTTCTAATGCTAGGATACCACTGAGCAGTAAAATGAGTGTTCTTTGTAATGTAGCTGAACCAACCCTCTAACCAAAGGAGATAAGTTGCAGGGTCTGTTGTTATATAATAATTATAGTATACCATGGAAAATTTTGGAGAGCCTAAACACACGTATATAAAATCACAGCTCCTGCCCCTCATGTCTTACTTCATCGTCCAAAAATGCATCGGAGCTGGCCTGTTGCTAATCGTTGGCTTTTGTAAACCACACTTCAGAAATAGCAGCAGTCAGGCTGCGTTCCCCTCAAAGACTAATTTGTTAAAATCACTGTGTAGCCATGCATTTAACACAAATCCTCCCGTTCATTTAACACAAAGCTCTTCCCATCCATCTCTACCTTCGTTTTGTCTGTCTCTCATGAACCATAATTTATGCCAAAACAGATGCTGCTACGTCTGTTGCTGCGGCGGCGTTTTATGTGTGTCTGTGTATGAATGTGTGTGTGCGTGTATCTGTGCGTGTATGTGCCTGTGGGAGGTGGAAGTAAGCAGAGCAAATAATAAGCATAATCACTAATACAGGAAAATAAGGAAATTCTTTGACACACATGCCTACAAAAGTCAGTCCAGTCCCAAACACACACACACATAAAGACATACTACCAAACATGTATTCAATCATTCTTGAGCTTGCATGACAACAATACATATTTCATGAATCTTGTGCAACCACTCCATCACACACACACACACACACACACACACACACACACACACACACACGTAGCATCCCCCCACGCATATGCTCTAATATTCCTGAACCTCATTGACAGTGATGTTGCTGACTCAGGCCTCTGTGGGGGTTAAAGTCCTTTGGTGTTGCTGAATGGGCTCCTGCAGGACACAAATACCCACGTACACACAATTGCATGTAACACACACGTGCATGCAAACCAATTAGCATCACCTGAAGGCGAAGAAGGATGTGCGTGTCCCGTACCTGCCATAATCTCACACCTTACTCTTCAGCTTTTGCTTGCACGTGTATAAGAGAAGATGAACAGACGATGCTAGTCAGCTAGCTGAATGCTAGCTGACTCCTGCGTGTGTGCATATGTGTGTGTGTGTATACACGTGCGGGCGTGGGTACGTGTTCGTCTGCAGGGCAAAGGCCTTTCATGTTCTTCAGCTGTCTTCACAGCAGAGCATCAGCAGAGATAAATATAGTGAGCAGAGAAACATCACGTATACGGGAAACAAAAACATGTCAGATTTGCACAGACCATTAATAAGTTTATTAAGAGTCAAAAACGCAATTGTTTTTCAGTTACCAGTGGCATTGTGTCTTTATTTTTTATTGACTGAACACTTACTTTAAAGGTTACCAGCCCACTGAATGACAATTATTATTAGACCATATATATGACCATTAAGTGGCCTCCAACACCTACTAACAGGATCAGTAGCAGTTAACAACTCATTCAACGGTAGTGCATCGAATGCATTGGGAAGCAGCAGGGTTGTTAGAGGAATAACTCATGCAATTATCGATTATAACGCATTAGTTGGAGACTCATCTTTTGTTCTTGCCCTTCATTTTGAATCACTTTTGCTAGCTCCGTTTTCTAGCTTATCACAATTTGTACCACCGGAGATTTACATGCATTCTCTTTATACTGACTGCTAGAATTCTCAATGTAATCAGTAATTTTTGTTTACCAGTTATTGCAATCACTGCTTAGCTGGCATATTACAATAAGTAGTTATGCTAGAATTTACAAGCATGGGACAATATTGCTACAATCTGAAACATCTCTGTAATTTACACTTGGGATCTGTTGCTATAGGTTACTGCTATTTTATTTTCATAAAATAAAGGTATTCTAATATTCATTTTTGTATGAAAGTCCACTGTTAGGACAAGCTAATTTTTGGAGAACAATACATTCGGTTTTCAGTGTTTTAGACCTTAGCCACACAGGCAACCTACAGTCGCCAAGGAAAAAATGTGTATTCCCTGACTGACTGGAGGCTGCTAGCTGTCATTAATGAAAATGGTGTTGAAGAAAACATCCAAAATCAACATATTTCAAAAGGAACAACTTTTATTTTTCAGCTGGTGAGTGTTTGGAGAGAATTCACTCAAACTACTCACAACCTCGGCAAGCTGCTGGTGACCAAAGCAATCACGAGGAGGCTTTCGGTGCAACACTGTAAATCTCCTTGCGACCAGTTTCACACTAGTGACTGCTAACAACCTCTAACCAACCGGATGTGGAATACACACTTTTCTCTAGCAACCAGTGACTTCCAGGGGTAACTAAACTGTCAGTAGGCACATGTGAACTGGATACTAGCAATCAATTTCACAACCAGAAACCTCCAAGGTCCGCTTTCAACTGGTTGGACAATCCACATGTTCCCCCAATGACCAGTGGTTGCTAGGTCTAGAGGTTTGGCTTATCCTGTGGCGGATTGAGATATAGTGAGTTCTAAATATGGGTCAACAGTTTGAACCCTTTGCTGTTTTCCTCAAGTAGCTTTTTGCATGGTGATGCGGTACACCTTTCTGCTGCCTTTAAGAGTCATATATAAGAGCCTTTTCTTCTTTTAAAACCAGTCAGCCAGGAACAAAATAACAAGTCACTCAGAGACAATATATGCAGCCAAGTTATGAATTAATTAGCACATTTGCTATAGCTAATAATAACATTTGCCAGTCAACAAAACCTACGCTTGATGGATTAAAAAGGACAAACTGCTTTTCTTTCTCTCTGTTTGATATGGATGTTTCAGTAAGTATTCTGAGTGATTAATATGCCACCAATCAACTGCGTGATTGGTCTCATATCAACTTATATTTAAACACAAGTAAAAATGATCCCAAACCCATTTTTAATATTTTATTACAGTCTAGCAGACTGTTTACATTTCATTTCTTTCTCTATCCACTGCATCTGGGGCTGAGATTATATCGTTCTGTCATTGCCTTGGTTTTAAAATTAATTGTGCTGCTGGTGGCAACCATATCTCCCCAAAGGGAACAACTAAGTTTCCTAATCTTATCTCTCATGACTCAGATCACTTTAGTTCATTTCAGCTTCTCTTGGCCAAATCGTGTTTCCCACATTTTTTCCCCAGACAGGGTTTCTGTCTCATCCTAAACACTTTCCACAGCCTTAAACTGTGTTTTCTCTTTTCCCCTTGCTGCTCGTCTTAGCTCCTTCCTGCCTCCCCATGTGGCTGCATGCTGCGCCCACAAAACTCTGACAAATACGGGAGTGCTAGACCACTGTGCGTGCACTTCTGCAAATTTCACACACACATGGACACCCATACAGTTCATCTCAATGAGAGAAATCTGGTGTTAGGTGGGCGGACCGATGAGAAGACTTGAAACATATAGATGGGTAGGGAGCACAAGAGAGGGACCAGAAGAAGCTAAAAGAGAGGGGCAAATAGTGGTGCACAGAAATAAGGAAGAAAGGGAAAGTGAGGAGGTGATTGAATTGTTTAAGACAACGGAAAAAAAATAAAAGATACCTCTCTGCTCAATACCCAACCAGTCCACCCTCCAGTGCATTCAGAGAATGAGGCGGCTAATAAACACACAGCTAAACACCTCAGCTCTCAAAGGCAAAACAATGGCTGCATCCTCTGCATAGGAAAACAAACAAAAGAAAAAATAAGAATGCTGAGGAAGGAGAAGAAACACACTGGAAGAAGCTCCCAGTATGTATATATACATATATATATATAAATATATATATAAAGTCTTCCATCGCCTTAGCAACCCTGGCTAAGGAGAAAAGGTAGCATACCATAAGGGTGGAAAACAAAATCTATTGCAAAAGGAACGCATGGAGGGGAAAAGAGGAAACATAAATGTGCCTTAAATTTGGGGAATTAAAAGACTGATTGCTAATTGAAAGAAGGAGATAAATTATGGCTTGTCAGCAAAAAGGTAAAAAAGGCCAAAGGGGGGTCAAGTTTGAAACAAAGTTGAAATGTGACAGAACCAATAAAACACGAGTCTGTCAATATACTGAAAGCTGTGTGCAGCTTTACTGCTCAATATAAAGAGAAAATCTTTGTGAGATATTCACAGTGTGTTTTTAATCTTTAGAAAATGTAAAAATTTAGTTGAAGAGAGGGTCAAACTGAAGCTGTATCCACACAGGAAGTGATTCCCAGAGACGTGGTCACCAGAGACCATACAAAGCCACTAAACCACCACAGGCAAAGAAATGCTGGCAATGTAAAATGGACTGGTTCCAAGAAAAATATTCCTAACTTCAAAGCAAGTGATTGAAACAACTACCAATGGGACTGCAGAGTAGTAAAAACATTTGAGGGTTACCTGGGCAGCCTGAGCTTTGAAGGTCTACTAGGGATGAACCATCAGCTTCAACACGATGCACGACAAGTGAAGTGCTCCTCATGCGGATGCAGATTAAAGGTATTTGATGGCCTACAACAGATGGCAAAAAAGATCGGACCCATTAAGGACTGATGGGGTGTCCTGTGGTGCCTGGGATCAGTTTTTAATGGATCCTTTTTCGGTCCTGTGGGTTGCAGGATTGGGCCTGTTGTATGCCATCAAAGTTACATGCAGATGCATCCTCAAGTTTCTGAAGAGAATACTGCATTGTAGCGAGGTGATTATTGTTATTTGCTTCTGTTATCCAAGGTTTTATTGTTGTGGCTGATCAGCATGTATGAGGATCTTGTCGTGAGCATAGAAGTGTTAAGAGATGTATGCGGTAGCATTAGACTTCCTCTGAGTAAGAGCAGTAAAGCTTAAAGGATAAAGGAAAACATGTGCCAACATTACACATCAAAGTCTGCTCAGAGATAGAAGGGAGTACTACTGAATATGTGAAGTAGATTTTGTCAAAGCTTTTGTCCAAACCTGATTGCCTCAAGTGATGAACTCAAAAAAAGGATCCAGTGTTCTGGAGTTAGAACCAAGTAAGCCAGCTCGATAGCCCTCTCTTCATCTGTACATGAGGTTAAACTAGACATGGGAGCCCGTGATTGAACAGTTGGCAGTCAAGAGTGTGATGCTAGGTATTCTTTTATTCACAGTGAGGCATTTGATAAGGGGTGGCTGCAATCACCACAGTGTAAATTCTGACCACACTTTTGTATGACCACCTTTGCGCATTTGAACTGAAAAGTCAATTTGCTGGTGTTGTCTTAAGTTGCAGTATTTTGACCTCTCAGGGCCACCGTACCTTTGGACACCCCACAGAAACAGTCCCATTAAGGGACTAAGGATATACTTGTGAGTTATCATGTGACTACAGTTTTTAAGGACCCTGTCTAGGTAAATTCTGACAGAAAATTCAAATTCTAATTATCTTATGAGTTTGATAAGTGTTTAAAAAAAGGATAAGTTTAGCTAACCATCTATTTTGATTCAATTCATGATTACGTAAAAACTGATTATTTATGAGTCCTCACAACTGACTTCTACAATGCCTGCTTGGGCAAACAATAACAATGAGCTACCAAAACACATCAATTATCTGACCAACACGGATTGGCTACTAAGAATAAAGCGATACAGCAACTTCTATGGCATGAAATGTCTGGTCTTGCTTCTGTTGTGAGATTTTCTGATACTGTTACTGTGGTTTTTAGGTATTCTTTCTTTTATTATTGGTACAATTCCTAAATTATTTAACCACAGTCAGTGTTTTATCATTGATACCAATTTAGTTTGGTGTTTGAACAATTTCAAATTAGCATAAAGTGCAAAGAAACTGTGAAGGCTCATGGTAATAAACCAAATTACTTTACAATGTAAACGTTCAGACTGACTGAGAAGCTCTGTAAACCACCCAAAGTCATAAAATCAGCAGATTTTAAGCATACGGTCCAATAGTTTGATAACCCCATGCTAGCAATCAAGTCCCATGGTTAAAAAAAACAAACCAGGAACACTGAAAGGTTATTCTGTTTCAAAGACCAAGACTTCTTTGCCTTATAACCTCTCACTGTTGCCCTTTTTCTTTCATTCCATTCTTTTTTATTCTTGCCTTTCCCGGTGGTCATATTGTATCCTCCCCTTCCCTTCCCTTATTTTCCCTCTCCATCTCCTTGGGGTAAAGACGTATTGAATAATTCACAATGGGCCCTGATTTATAAGAGTGCTTGTAGTGCCCAGACGCTTCAGTCTCGCTCATCAGTCTGTCAGCTCATTACGGCTAAAGAACGGCACGGTGGCCTAATCTCGAATGACACGCCGCAGTTTCCTAACTGGTGTACAACATCAGCACAGTGTGTTCCAAATGCACTGGTGTAAGCAGTTGTGGCTCTGTGGCGGATGAAAGGCCATGATCTGGCTCTTCATAGTAATGTTATCGCAGTCAGACAGCCAGGCACAGTTCTTCTCGGGGAGCAGAATATGCGACTATTATTACGTGAAAGAATATCCAAACTCCAAGGTTTGGCAGTTTGAGGGCTGATTGAGGTATTTCATGGTCTTAAATATAACCACCCAGTCTGTGAAATACATTAATGAAAGAGGAGGGACCGCTTCCTATTTCGTCTCTCCCCCCACCCGCATTTCACCAGCCGCTCTGTACATCAGAACAAGCACTGCAGCAATTACAATCCCACCTCTTCTGAACCCCAAAATAGACGTAGATTTCATAGATTGTAGCCCCAGGGAACACTTGTATGGGAAAATTTGTGTTGCTGACTTGTAAATGTCTACGCCAGACGTGAAGAAAGTATAGTAGTGGGAAGCAAACTTATGATTACACCAGCCAATCTTATACACACATTAAATGGGATAATTTGGACTTAATTGAAGTATAGGGAAATTGAACAATTACTCATTATAATGGGGCTCCCCCTTGAGGACCACTGACTCTAACAAAAGCACTGCACACCTTAATAACCTCTTGTGAGCGAGATGCAATAAAAATGCATCTCGTATAAGTGTGCAATGTAAAGACGCGGCTCCAGAATGAACAACTGTATTCGGCTCGTATTTAAATCTAGCATCTAATACATTTTCTAAAATGAATCCATTTAAATCGATTAAGGAATCTATTTCAATTTAGTGCTCAAGAAACAAGCGATTCCACTGAGGTCTACCTAAATAGAAGACAATGTTTTTTTTCATTTCTTTTTCCAAATGGGTCACAGAATCTTTTGTTTAGTGAACAGTAGCATGGTAGCCTGTTCACCGCCTAAGAAAAAGATGAGCAGCATTAATATGAAATGAAGATTAAAAATGTATCTGAAACATTTAGACCTATTTGCTTCAAGTACTTTGGGTCCCGATTTACTATGACTAAGGTCAAAAGTTTAAAGGAATAGGTTCATAACTTGGGAAATGCACAGATTGGGAGACCTCTATTCAGAAATGCATAAGGATATCAAAGGGCTGTATCTTTCCTTAACAGTCGGATTAATTATTGCACCAACTATCATTTTAGAGGTTTTGATGGGCCTTTTCAGTGTTTTTGGCGATTTAAGTGTTTTAAAGACTAGGGGTGCTTACTAAAGCCACAGTAAGCTCTAACAAACATATCGAGCACATTTCCTTGATCACAGCATGTTTGCAAAGCCATTTGTTGTTGAATTGTATGTGAGTGAAATGACACAGTGTGCGAGCATGAGATAAACAAAACCACAACCCACTCACACAAACCTCCATAAAGAACCTTCAAGCCCTGCAGGTGCTGCATGTGGTGAGCATCTGTGTGCGTAGTGGGACAGGTCAAAAGGTCCTTTTTGCTAAGGTCAAGTTATCGTGTTTAGTCCAAGGAGGACTGGATCAGATATCAAATGACTCATCAAGGGGTAACAATTTCCCTTTTAATCTCAAGGGATGATATGTAATCGAGGTGGATTGAAACAGTAATTCAGGATGCCCTGTTCGGACAAACACATCTGCTAATTTGTAGGCTAAACTCTAGGCTAATATGTTGATGTAGTGGGAAGGTTGGCCAGCTTTAAAGTGTTCAGAGCTCATGTTTACCACTGACAGCCGATCGGAATGATGGTTTTAAAGAGAGGTGCAAGGGAGCTAAAACAGCTTCAGATAATAGATGAACTGAGGGGTTGCACAAGGGCGAAATGTAATTGGAATTATTCTTTTATTTCATACACATATACGCTAACAGTCTGATCAGTGATCAGATTTTTTATCACTAGCTTTGCTAACATAGAAAAACTCGGAATATGATCCCGGCAAGCCCAGAGCACGAGGGTTCAGCAAAGGACTCACTAACAGTGCTCCAAAAAGTAAATGCCCCTAATAGAGATACAACCAATGAGCTGCTCTGCTGAACCAAACCAGCCAATCAGAAATGACCTCTAGTCCCTGGATGAACAATACCTTTGCCTCCTGTTGTCTCTGCTCTCTATTCCTCAACACAGCACATCTTTCCCCTCCTCTCCATGTAAAATTGTTTGCCTCAAGTGTTGGAATTTGCTGAAAACATGACTTTTTCACCGGTGGGATTTTGGAGAGAAAAACTTAACAGATGATGCTTCCTAGATGGCTGACTTTGTCAGTCTCTCAATTTCCTTCAAAATTTTCAATCAAAGCAATTTGACTCAAGTCACAGTGGCTGAAAAAAACCCAGATGAGCAAAGAGGGGGGAGGATGAAGTAATGAGGGAGTGATCGATGAAAACACCCTGAGACACTGGTAGAAACAAAAGCCATATATCTGAGGGACAGGTGCGCTGTGCAAGGAGAACAGCAGCAGTTTGCTTTAACAGGTTTTTTCACCAAGACAGATCGAGGGAATGAAGCTTTGGAGTAGTTCAATATGAAAGAGACCTCAAATCTAACCTTTCACAAACCTTCCAAGTATAAGCAGACAGTCAACTCTCCGTAAACTATTCTGGGATACATACGCTGCATCTTGACTGGTACCTTCATTGCCCCCGCCACTCTCCGACATTAGCATTAGGAATGCAGACTCAGCATGTTCATTCACTTTAGGCCTGTTTATTGTTCTGACCTTATGCTTGTATATTGTCATGGTTGTGTATCGCAGATTCTGCTTTAGGGAATGTTGTGAGTGATGTGTTTGTGGAAGTTTATTCTGAAGCATAATAGGGGCAAAGTAGCTTTGTCAGATGAAGATTAAAAAAAGACCGAAAACAGCTGGATTGGATGCTGAAAGGTAGACGGAAACATTATGCCATGCCAGCACGGCTGAGGAAACTAATCAAGTAGAAACATTTGACAACAAGTAAGATAGAGTTACAAGATGTGTATTTAATTTTTTAGAGCCCCTAAGCGCACCACAGGAGTGAAACGGCAATTAATGCAAGGTGTTTAAATTAATTTGACTAAGAAATATTGATTTTTTTTAGTTGGAAACTACAGAACTAACACCTAATATTTTCCCTGTACCACCTAGAAATTGCATCTATATAATACTAATTTGTTACTGCTGATGGGGTTTTATTAAATGTGAACCTCTGGGAGAAACATAGTACCATATACTAGATACCACATTGGAACAAGTTAACAAGTAAAAGTTGATCACACAATATAATAGCAAAGGAAAAATGCATCTTACTACTACACAAAAGGCACATCTTGCAGTTGGTGCTGCAGTATTAACCGTGAGATGTTGGTCCCATTTTACAAAGCCCTATATTCAGAAATGGTGTTGTCATAACTCACAGGCTCTTGTTCCATTGGACCTTTGGGTTTTGCACTTGGTTAGACTTCTCTCAACTTGCTTTTCATATGTTTTTATTTTTACCATCGTTATCAACAGTGTGAAGGAAAAACTCTCTTTTGACAGGAAAAACCTCAGGCCAAAACAGCCGTCCATTGGGCGTGAGGGGAGGGAGACAGGACAAAAGACACACCGTGTATTGGGCTGAAATACACTCTCCCTAAGCAGAAACCCTTCATGTTGAGAAATCTCAAGTCGGCACTAACAGATCTGTCTCACTGCTATCATAACTTGATTATGCACCAATGCTAAAAGACAATATTGCATAACTGAGGCAAAATTATATTAATTAAAGGCCCCTGGAACAAAAAGCTCTCTACCACCAGACATGAACTACAGTTCAAATGTGCAACTGAAACAGAAAGAGGGCGAAACCTTACATTGGTAGCTATCAGTATCTTTCCAGGTAGGTAAAATAGCACCAAAAAAAAAGCTCAGGGGGAGGACTTGACAGATTTCATTGTGTTCTATTGGCTAAAATAGCACAATACAAGTTTGTATATTAGTAGTAAGTAGTAAGATTAATTAGCAGCAAAGTTTAATTTCCAACTACAAGCCCCTACTCCTTATTCCCCAGTCTTTGAAGGAAGGTTATGAAGGAAGTTGTGTACGGGCACCTTAATTAACCACGTAACTCAAAAAAACTGATTACATCTGTAACTTGGTAATTCCTCACCCTGATTTATACGGAATTTCCCATTTACAAGACATTCAAGCAATCAGCTTAATGGAGAACGATAACTGTAAGCTATTGCTTTTGTGCACGTAATGCTCAGTGTCTTTGTAACAGCTCTGATTGTTTTATATGATTACAGAAAATCAATGAGCAGCCCTGCTATATGGGAATATTGGACTTAAAGGATGATGGTATTAATGTGATGAATTGTCTTAATTTATTAGAGATTTATTTCACTGAAAAACAAACAAACTCAAAAGAAACTTTTGTATATTGTTGTATATTATCAATTCAGCTTCTTGCCTACCCTGAACTATATTTTAGTGCTGCTGCTACAGGTCTGGGCTGCCGGGGCACTTCCAGTGATGTACTAAGCATCTCTCCTCTCCCTCTCTGCTCCAGCCGGTCAACGCAGACGGCCGCCCACCCCAAGTCTACTCCTGTGGGAGGATTCTTCCTGTTAAAAGGGATTTTATCTTGTGCTTCCTCATGGGGGAGTCAATTAGACTTAAAATTTTTCTTTTAGATAATGCGTATAGTTAGGGTGGGAGCAGGTGACCCTGAATCTTCCCTTATTTACAATATTTACAATAGTCCAAGGTTGCTGCAGGTTTCCCATAATGCACTAATTGTTTCTTTTTCACTCTGCATTTCCACAGTGTCTCTTTTGTCCTGTATTCCTCTCTCACTCCCAGCCGGTCATGGGAGATGGCCGCCCCTCACTGAGGCTGGTTCTGCTGGGGGTTTCTTCCTGTTAAAAGGGAGTTTTTCCTTCCCAGCATTGCCATGTGCTTGCTCATAGAGGGTCGTCTGATCGTTGGGATTTTCTCTGGATTATGGACCTTCAGTTTATTATGTAAAATGCCCTGAGATTACTTTTTGGGATTTTCTGCTAATATGTAAAAGTTTACTGTGATACAACATTATATAGTCATAAAACAGTATGACGTGTACCGTTAAAGAATAATGTGTTGCACTGCTGCAAAGGCATGTATAACATGCATTTTCTGAAGACCTGACCGAGGCATAAAAGGTCATGAACAGAGCAAGTGAAGTTAGATATGTGGAGCTTTTGTTCAGCGCACACACACAGGCACATAGGAAAGGTAAAGGCAAACAACTGGGGCTCCCGTATGAGCCACAGGCACACGGTTTTATTTTATGAATTTAATTTGTGTTATTTCTTAAAGATGCACTTGGCTGCCTGCCTCACACAGAGGGGAGCTAGGACCCAGAGCAGGACAGCCAGGGAGCATTTTAAATTAGAAGCAGACTTCTCTCTCTCTCTCTCTCTCTTTCCCAAAAGACAAAGAGACAAGGAGGAAGTGAAGGGAGAGGAAAGAAGAGAGAGAGAAAGAGTCTGGAACTGGTTCTGTAGCCACATCTTGTAGGAAATCCTGAACAGGGCAAGTTAACGAGGGACACCGAAACCACGAGCGCTGAGGCTCCCCTCCCTGCATTGTGTGTGTGTGTGTGTGTGTGTGTGTAACACAAAGCACAATACAATCCCTCAGATAGTCTGCGTGTGCCCAGTGAGACACTACTGATAAACACACAAGAAAAACAAGAAAAAAAAGGCATTCTGGCAGGAATTACGCACACGTACAACCTCACATATGGGAAGGACTGGCAAATTACACAATACAGACAAATACACCAACAGAGGATTACATATCACACAAACATACAGTGCAACAGACATGAATGTCACTGAACAAATCAGACACACACACACACACACCTCCAGGGAACAGACAGGGTTTCCCTCTCAGTCTACATCTGCAAACTGTATGTATGGCACCATTGCAAAACTTACAGTGAGACCTCCCTGTGTGCCCACATGTCAGGCCCAGCTATGCTGTGTTGGCCTATGCTAATATAAAGGCTAATAAAGACCAGATCTTACACATTCATGCAACAGTATGCACACTTGTTCTAAACACACACACACACACACACAAGGGGGAGTGGAAATAGACGGGTTGGGGGGTGATTGGGTAAAGCAGTGGTGACTAAGAGAAAATATTAATCAAGACGAAAAGCAGATCCCGCTGTCTTCCTCATCCTGCATGTGGGCTGGTCGGCACCCTCGGGTGGAACACAATGCATTTTTCTCCCTGAAATGATATTGTCACATTTATGAATGTGTGGGAGCCACAGAATGCAATATGTGTGATGGAGGAAGAGGGTCGAACTGTTTGCATTTAGGTATCATTTGTATCCATGTGGGAAGCAAGCACTGTCGATTTTGGCATATTCTATTGAACTGTTGTTGCTGTGTGGCTGTTTCTGCTGCTGGTGGGGTTTCAGAATATATAGATTTTTATATTACTTTGTCACTTCATTATACTGTTATTAATCTAGTGTGACTTCATCTGAAGGAACACAATTATGACAAGCAGTATTCCCACATAGCAGCATACTGCAGACAATGAATGTGAATAATATACTGTAATATAATATAAAAAGATAAGCAAACTTTTTCAAGGTTTTATTAGGTAATACATGTTAAAGCTAGCCTCAGTTGTCATAGCATAAACTAAGGTATAAAGACTTACCGATAGCATAATGTTAGCACTGTTCTTCAAATGTTTAAGGCTGTTTTTGTAGTTCTCCTGCACCTAGCAACCACATTTATAACCAGAGCAGACAGCTGTTTCCAGAAACTAAGGCCTTAAAAAAAGATATCAAAACTCACAGTACCTGCTCAGTATCAAACATGCTAAAGAGGAGTTAGCTGTTAGCTAGTAAACAATATGGAAATGACTGAAAGCTAATCTAGTTAGCAAGTGCTATTATTAGGTTTCCCAACTCCAGCATCTTATTCAAATATGGTAACCTATTATAAAAGACCACAAGTGGCAGATTCACAAAGCAAGAGGTGACAATACAGAGGCTACAGCCCTCTTTTCTCAGGGATCCGATTCCACTTATTACGTTAAGCTAAGCTAACCTGCTGATGGAGTACAGTAATTAAGTACATCTTATTTATTTTCATCTTTTTTCTCTTTCTTATGTGTATGTAGTTGCTAATATATATATATTTCAAGTCCTCACATTTAACAATATGGCCATTGGGGGGTACTACTACTATTGTCACTAGCTTCACATACAAAGTCATATCTTACACACAGATGACTCTATGATCAGGTGCTAATGTACTCATCTGTGACATTTTCTCTTTGCCAGTTTAACAGCAGATTACACCTGTTTCACATGACCTTGCAACCCCGTTTAAATCTGGTAAGCTCTCGGCTCATAGGACATGATCCCATTCCCTTCTCAGCTGATCCCAGCACAGGTGTAGTGCTTAAAAGGATGCCGAGGCTCAGCACTTCCACAAAACTCTGTGATCTGATTCAGGAGCAGCCATCACACAGTCGCCCCTGGGACATTAAGCTCTAATGGCTGCAAACTGTAAATGTCACAGTGATTTGGGCCAAGCACCAAGGAGAGAGAGCCTGATAGGGTGTTCGCTTGTGTGTGTATGTGTGTGTGTGGGGGGGGAAAGAGAGACTGTCATGTCAGTGTCACTGCTTGTGCAAAACAGGTCACAGTGAAAAGGTACTGAATTGAAGTAATTAAGTATTAGAAAGGTGCAGACACAGAAAGAAACACACACAAACAGGTTTCCATACATTTTATAACCAATAACACAGTCAGATATGTCTGCAGTACTTACAACCTACATTTGCTCATTCAGTGAACTGAACTGAAATTGTGTGTTTCCAGGATTAATAAATCGGAGTAACACACAGGGATCCAAACACCAGTGAGGGAGGGGTGATTTGGGAGAATTCAGAAAAATTGATTAGAAAAACCCCCCAAAATGTACGATAAGTTATAATTATTGTTTTTAATGTGTACAGACCTCCTGCCTCTATAAATACACATTAGGAGACGTAGCTACAATCTAATAATATAGCAGCCGCACTGAAACACAAGATTTAACGCGAGGTAATGGAGCTAATGAGATATTAGCTCCATTACTGGTTACAACATTAAATATGTTTAATTTTACTGAGTTGTAGAAGTAAATAACATTATGTCTGGGAGGGGACGAGGAGCACTCCTCATTTCAAACCTTACAAATTTATTGTTTCCTATTGATACCGTTCACTATTATTTAATAGTGAAAGCTTTTAGGTTTTGAATCTATGGTGGGCAGAGGTGGACAAAAATAAAATCTTATTTCGTACAGTTAGTTGAAAACACCCTTTTTCCCCTGAGTTAAATCCAAAGAGGGGGGTAGAAGTATAACTTCCAAGTGTAAAAAGCTTTCTTAAACCTTATTTTGGGGCACAGTTCGCGTACGCCAAAGTTTCTTTCTAATTAGATTTAACAGGTGATTCGATATGTGCATTTTCTATGTCCCGGTGACCATTAAAATTAAAGTTAATTTAGAAAATCCTTAAAAATAAGTGCTTGAGGGCATAACCCAGAAAGCTGTGGGGTGGTGAGATTTGTTCCTAGAATAGAGTATTTCTGGAAAGAGATCAATGTTCCAAGCTAGCTAGATATTATGCTAAAAGATAAACTGTCAGTCCCTTGCTTCACTCTTCATCACCATTACCATGATCCAAAACTCTGGCTTCACTGTTTTAGTCAAGCGCTGTTCCTGACTTAACCCTAATTTATGGAAATCACAAGGTAAGTACCACCAACTTGGGTTGATTAGCATTTTCATTAAGGGTTTTTTGGGGTTTTTTTTTACATTACTTGTACCCCCATAAGGACGTGCAGAAGTAATGTTCATTATTCTTTGAGCGATTGCTGGTTTGGGTCAACACCCCGAGGCTGTAATGCTTTAGTTTTGTTCTCATATGTTTGGCTTTGTACATGAAAAATGTTTTAGCACGTGGAGAAAGCTTATTAAGCTATGACTGAACAGTTGCTGTTCGGTGGAGGGGTTTAGGGAATGGTTCACTGCGATGACCGGAAACTCACTCAAGCTCACACGACACATATGCTCGTCAATACTTAGCCACACTTTATACGAAGAAAATATTTCTCCAGCCTTCTGTAGCAGGTTTTTAATTACACACACCATAGGGGGATTAACCACAACAGCTATTCAAAAGAATTGAAAACACACACACACATGTCCCCTCTGGTGGTCAACCCACAACGAAAAGTTCATTAGCCTCCACTCAGCTGCCTGTATCTATATGAACCGGAACAAACCAGACTTGCATGATCTGCTGAACGCCACAACAAGGCTTTCGGCACAGAATCACGACGCTAATTGAGTGAATTACTATCAGCCAATCTGCTGTCGTACAATGATGTTGTGTAATGCGTTACATTTACATAAAGGGAACGTTTTATTAAAGTTGAAAGTGGAGCTGTGAACACCCCGTGTGCACAGATGCAGACTTGGACACGCGATCTCACGAGGCCAGCAGACATATCATGACTCTTATATAAGCTTCCTGACCCCAGAGGTATTTATATCCCTCGTTTGTTATCTATAATAAGACATCTTTCTCTTTTTTTCTCGCTCCTTCACCAGACTCCCCAGACCTGCTGCGGGAAAATCCTGATTAGTGTCCCAATGACTTGACATAGAGCGATCGAGATAGCGATGCAGACAGAGAGGGAGGAGGAGGGAGGTGGAGCGGAGAGACAAAAATGTGCAGAAAGTGACAAAAGAGATGTGTTTCGGTGCGTGGCTGTGCGAGTTATCGACAAAACTGGCAGTTTTGCGGTGGGCCGATTTGACAGTCGACTGATTCGGCGCTTTACGTGTTTATCCCTGAAGTGTGCGTGAGTATGTGTGTGAGCTGGTACAGAGATAAGGCCAGCGCTCGGGTCTGGAGTGTGTCAACAGCACCGGAGTCCTTTTTTAGTAACACAACCTAAAAAGGGCACTTCTATCAGACATGGCATCCCCTGCTGCTCATCAGCTTATCAATCTGTCTGGAGAAAAACACAGCTAGGAAAAGGGGGAGGTGTAGTTATCAAAAATAACTATGAGCAGAAGGTGGAGCAGAGATGGGTAAAAAAAAAGACCTGAGAGGAAAGAAGCTGAAGAACCAGATCATGTATTTCATTGAGCACCTTTTGCAAAATAGGGTTTTAGAAAGCTGGGCAGCTGAAATTTCACAAGACTGGGGCGATATATGATGACTGAAGAAGACGGTAAGATGGAGAAAGAAGTAGTGGACACCAGTTAGCAGAAAGGTGAAGGAGAGGAGAAAGAGATCAAAGCATTTGTTATGACGTAGACCAGACGCAGCGGCAGTAAGACAGCTCAATAACTCGGTACATGTGTCCAATAAGATTTTGCTGTGTAAGAGTAAATATATAGCTTACCCATGCCATTCTCATCTCTCCTCTGTACCCCCACCCCCTTCTGTTGCCACTCTGTGCAGCCAAGCTCAATTCTTCTACAATACCCTAATGAGAAAAAGCTGGTAGGAAAATCCTGGACTCAGTCCTACATAAACTTACAGCCATCTCACGAAACAGCCCAATAGAGACTGGGGGGACTGACAAAGAAGAAAAAACACATTAACAAAGAGCAAAATAAAATATATATATGTTTTAATTATTCTGATACATGTCTTAAGTATAGAAAATGCATTATGTTAGAACTCTATACTTGCATCTACAGTACCTATGAAATTTCAATAACAGGTGAAGTCATGAACAATATGGCTAATGCCTTAACACACTCTTTAGCCATAGCAAGTTATCAGCATTACCAAAAGAAGCAAGACCTATCTTTCTATAAAGAAAAATTAAATTTAAAATGTATATCAATAGCTTTTAGGAGACCCACAGTCATTTCCTACAGTGTGTGGGAATGAAAATACTCTGTGGTTTATATAAATTTTCAAGGTAGCTAAACTATTGACCTTTGCTCAAATATACACACATTGCAAGGACCAATATAGTGGTCCACCTCCACATTACACATACAGGAGCTGCTGGGCCATGGAAACTCATACCATGAAGCTCCTGGTGCACAGTTTTTGTGCTGATGTTAATGCTGATGCACGTTACACACTATGTGCGTCACCACTCGTGACCTCACTCTAACTTTACATGGTCTGTCACTTAGTGGCTGACTTACAGTGGCTTCTCAGTCCTTTCACTTTCCAATAATACAACCTACAGTTGATCATGGAATATCTAGAAGGGAAGAAATTTAACAAATGGATTTATGCAATAGTGCTATCCCTTAATGGTACCACACTGTGAACTCTTTGAAATGACTCATTCTTTTCCCAAATGTTTGTAAGGCAGACTTTATACACATGTGGTAATTGAACTGGAAACACCTGAATTGAAAAATTAAGAGGTGTGGCCCAGTACAGTTCACCAATGAACCGTAATTACTTGATAAATTTTAGCAAATTGAATCCCTCTTTTACTCTTTTGCTCATCCAGTATAAATTTTGATGTGATATAAAAGTGTCGCACAACACCAAGATAAGACCAGACTTGGAAACAGCAAACCTGTTTCATGACAAAAACACACCATAAATACAACAAGGCTACAAAGAACATGTGAGCAGTTTCAAACAAATAACAAAGCGTTGCTAGCTCTACTCGCTAGTTGCACTCATTATGACAGGAGTAGCAAACAGTGGATGTAAATTGCTGTTGCGGTTACATAAAACCAGGGCTTTAAGCTACAGATTAAAAACCCCAGATAAAACAAGTGATGTACAAGTTGCTGTTAGGTAACTTTAGCTATTATTATTGTTCACGTGTTAAGCAGTTGTCTTATAACACAACAAAAATCATGTTTGCTGCCTACACACTTTCAACACCAACAAACCAACCACCATCAAAGCAACAAGCCAAGCAGTCAGTTACCCTTGGACTTGATTATTCAACAAATGAATCACCCACCCAATACCCAGTTAACTAAAGCTGAACCAGACAAATAATTCATTTGACTACTTGTTTATGCTAGTTAGCCTGTCTTTCACTCGTGAATATTTACTATCTTTAGGGGTCATAAATGAGAGTAATATTTCTAACAATTAAAAGACACTGAAAAAAGAAACAGCTAAATACTAATGAATGATCAAAACAAAACACAAACAGTCAACCAGCTAACCATTAACCACGTAGTCGCCACTTAAACAAGCTGGTGAACCAACCAGGAAAATGGCCAACTAGTTAACCACATAAAAAACCAATACACCAGCCAACCAACCATTCATGTGACCAACCAATTAACTTCACAATCCTTCAACAAATCAACCAACCAGCCAATGAGTCAAGCAGTCTTTGATGGAACAGGCAAACAGGCATAAACACAACACTCCAATCAGACAACAAACCAAGTATCCACACAACCAGCCAGTCTAACCAAAACGGCATTCCTGACAATTAAGTGCAGATGACAATGACAGAACTGTTTTGTGTTTTCATACATCTTAATTGTGTCGGGACGCATTCTGCAGCAGCAGTAATTAACTGCAGGGTTTTATCTGCACTAATTGTTCTCTCTGTACAAGTAATTGATTGAAAATCAGTGATAAATTTGTTGTCTGGAGACAAACACACACATGTGACTGTGCTTCTCAAAGCAGAAACAATATGACAGGGGAACTACTGTTGCTGCGGGCAAAAACAAAAGATTATGAGCGGGTGACACACACACACACACACACACAAACACACACACTGTGAAGTGATTTTTACAGGGCCGCAGACGAGCTCTCGAAGACAGCACATCTGTAAAAGTCTAAGCTCCATCCCTTCCATGGATTTCACTACCTCCTGTCATCAGACCCTGCTGCTGCTCCTCTTTTCCTCTCACTCTCCTTTTTTTCCCTCTATTGAGGAGCTAGCCTGTGGTTTTTACAGGATTCACATTAATTTGTTAACTAGGCCACCAGAATCACAGGGGTGGAAGAGCACAACACATGTCTGACAAAAGGAATGAAGCAACGCGCACATTAGAAAAAAACAAAAACAAAAAACCAAGTGAGTAAAAGCTGGCCGCTCCATCAGAAAGTTGCACAAAAAAAGAAAGGAAGAAAGTGACATTTGCTCTTGGAGTGCATGAATCCATTCAAAACAGTAAACA
Organism: Etia nguti; assembly: GCA_015106755.1. Classification (NCBI taxonomy): domain Eukaryota; kingdom Metazoa; phylum Chordata; class Actinopteri; order Cichliformes; family Cichlidae; genus Etia; species Etia nguti. The sequence goes on along the minus strand of VUQG01009441.1, from coordinate 10,742 downwards.
CATTCATATAATAAGGCAGAGGCACAACAAACACACACACAGACAGTGAGTGTGATTCTTGCTGCTGTTTGTCAGTCTACAGTACAGTTTGTGGTCTGCTCCTGAATCGCTGTGGTCAGAGTCTCACCGGGTGTGTATCAGGTTAGCCGGCCCCTGGGCTGCCAGCACGCACACCGAGGTGGCTGCCAGGCCCGAGCCACAAGCACATTCATTGCATTCAGATATAGTTAAGTAACCTGGTACTCAGAGAAACCGAGTTACGCAGGTAAGTGGAGAACCAGTGATAGTTCTAGCAGAGAACGGTCGAACCACAGCTCACGGTGGCAGACGGCGAGCAGTCAGACTCTGTTCTGATGTTTAGATTAGGCTGCTGTGGTTTCTCACTGGATGTAAAAGACAGGCAGAAAGGACTTCCCGGTGGTTAGGTGATTTTTTACTCACATATTAATTAGTGTCTGCGTGACGGCTAGTCTAGCAGTCATTATCTGCACCTTTGCCTGATCATCCCCTAAAGTAAATTCTCATTAAAGAAAAAGTTTCCCCCCATACGTACGGCGACTCACATGATAAACTCATTTACATTTCCACTGCCCCAGTTTCATCACAACAACATACAAGAGCCTGAGTTTTTAAAAGAAAGGAAAGGTTTTTAATTCTAATCTTGCAAAAACAAGGTTAATATTTAGAGTTTTCACGAGAGTGGGTGATATTAGGAAATAAAAGTATGTATTTATTTTTTGTTTCAAATACAGGCATTGGGAATCTAAAATATATCTTTTGAACAAAGTGGAATATGTTCCAAGGGCGTTCTATGGATTTTAAGACAGAGGGTATTATCCAGAAGAAAATATGTGCAATATATTCAATAATCTCTAAAGAAAGCTTGTCTGAAATTTCTACAAAAAAAATCTGTCAAGTATATAAAGTAGACTTTGAGCTCTGCTATGCTTCAGTCACACAGGCTTACAGAAGGGTTGGTAACCCTGTGGCAAAGTGTGTATTCTCCAACTGGTTGGTGAGCGGTTTCTGGAGGTTGTTGCGTCAAAAATCTCCCTGTGATTGCTGTGATCTCTAGCAGATTGCCACAGCCGCCCATGGCTTGCATGGAAGACACTGACTGGCATATACTCTTCTAGAAGTAGTGGAAATTGAAAAAGTGCAACATAAACCACAAACAGCCATTCAGCAAAGTACCAGGTTGCAGTTTTAGCTGCAACCTGCAAGCGGCCAAAGCAATCTCCCCCTGCAGCCACCAGTCGCCAACCAGTAGGGGAGTGCTCCCAGACTGGTTGGTGACTGGTGGTTGCCAGGCTGTCTATAGGCTGGTGTGACTGAAGCCTTAGCATCAGATCTAAAAAACAGCAGTTGAAATTACTTTCTTTGATTTAGGCCTAGAATTTATTGTTTATAAACTGAATAGAGCAATAGCAAGAAACATTGCTCGGGGTTCCAAATATACTTTAATACACAGTAAGGTGCGTTTTGTAATCGTAAATCTAGATCAGACGCTTATACTTCTATGACTTCTGCGAGATTCCTTTGAAGAGGAAACCATTAACTGGGAGTAAGAGCAATTTTCTTCTGAAAAATGAAATAATCACTCTCTGTGCCCTAAAGGTAAGCTTTTCCAGGAAAAAAAAACCCCCAAAAACACACCAGCTGTTTAAAGCAAAAGCTTTAACAATCCGCCTATGTGAAACTATAGAAGTGCAGCAATCAGCAACGGAGCTGAAAATTGTCGCGGGCCAAGCACAAAGAAGGGTTTTCTTTGTGTTTAACAGCTTAAACAAAGCTCTTCATTAAGAACAGACCTCATACTGAGTGGTCTACTCACACCTTAGTGCAGTCTGAGCTCTGCCTCGGACTCGCTCCCTCTCTCTCTCCTCCTCCTGCCATCTCTTTCTGATTGTCGCTCCTGTTATTCGTCAATAATTGGCACTTTCAGTGTGACGTGGCTGAATCACTGAATTTCACACACATACTGCAAAGTGTGTCAGGAGTTTGCCATTGCCAGGAAACTGATCTATGGCTGTTTTTCAGTGAATCAGTGTTTGGAGCGGGTTCAACACATTATGCTAAAAGAACTGTCACTTACTTCAAACAACCTTGGTGCCTTTCGAACGTGTGTCGAGTGTGTTTGCAACAGATGTTAGCCGCACAGTAGGTCTGTGTGATCCGGACAACAAAACATCGTTGCAATTATGCCGGTAAATATTGCAACTGATATTTGGACGGGGATACAATAAACGCTCAGTCACTTCCTTCTGCCGAAGCCAAGAGCAAAGACTCGGTGACTAAGAGCGATAAATCCCTATCAGCTAACATTAAATCCTGAATGTAACAAAGACTTTCTCGCACAATAACAAAGCCCTACACCCACATGCACACGCCTACATAAATACCAGCCACAGTGCTGAATGATTTTGACTGCTCTCATTAGAGTTCTCTGGTTTGCAGTTATGTAAGCGTTCGTTCTAAAGCTTAGTTTCCGTCTTAAAAGTGAGACCGAAGAGTTCGCTCTCATGTCGTCCGAAACTTTTGGCAAATGTAACAGGGAGTTCAAAGAAAGGTATCAGAGGAAACATATTTTCTGTAACCACTGCACCTCTTGACTGAACTCCTCAGCAATTTTGTGTGAATTTTCCCAACAGTCTTTTGTTCACCAATAAAATATACTGGAACGTGGCCAGTGGCAGAGAGCGGTAGCAGTACAGCAAGAAGATTTCTGGACAGGAAAAGAAAACCAAAAGATCAGATCGGGAGATTCCAGTGCAATCTGTGCGAGCGTCTGGAGTTTCCAAAGCACACAGACCATGTTTGGAACTAGCTAGTTGTCCATCTATCCTTCTGTAAACTTGAGAATTGTTGCTAACCAGTACCAGAAATTCATAAACTGAACTTAAATCATACAACTCCAAATGAATGCTAATGCCACTCTGTGCATCCTAAAGATTTCCCAGTTTGTTCAGAAAAACCTATTTCATGAGGGGATCATCAAATATGTCAATGCTTTTTGCTTGCACTGCTGCCTCAAGTGGCCAAAAATCAATTAACGCAGCTTTAAATTCTAATTAGACTAATCAGGAAATTCTAATCTAGGATTAGACAGATTATTGATGGACTGAGCTGAGCATCTTATTATGTAGCATTCATTTAAGGTGGCAGCTGTTTCATAAAACACTAATTCTAATGTTCGATTGAACTTAAGGAGCTTTGCATGTATTTCAGTTCAAAATAATCCTTATTTATTTTATGCTGAGCATCCGCTGTTTGAAACAAGCTATTTTGCCACCCCAAGTTCTCCCTTTAAACCAGCTTTCTTTTGATTAGCTACACCTCACAAACACAGGATTTACAAGGCAGGTGTGTGGGCTTCTGTGCTCATAGTTAATATAAGTATCTATGGTTTTATCACAAAACACTCGACACTCAGCAAACACAGAGCTCTGATCACTGATCACAAAATCCTGTGTCTTGTTGTGGTTATTAGCTGCTGCTGATCACCAGCTGGCTATTGTGTCACTTTAGTGTTCCTGTTCCTACTGGTACAAACGCAAACAGAAACCAGCTCCTGAAGTCGTGGTGGGGGAAAAAAATACATTATAGTATTGTGACATTTTGTGTGGTGATATTGTATTGACACAGGGAAACCAAATGTCAATAATAATATTATTAAATAACTATAAAAACCACCGTCCTGAGATGGTGCCAACATTTGCCAGGCAAACTTACATTAAATCGGCTCAAAACTGGACACGCTTAGCTTGACAAAGATACTTCTTAATAAACCTGTTGATTTCAAGGTGATTACACGCGTCACCTGATAAGAGGCAACCTTTCTACAAACAGTCGCAGCCTGACTTGGACTTGCTGCAGTCGCTCTCAGAGACTGTCGAAGGTTTGCAGATGATTGCTGTGTGGTTTATAGATGCAGACAGACTGCTGACACGAGTATTTGTCGATGAGCACGAGTACGGGGACTCGACTCAACTCGCTGCCAGCTGTTTGTATTCTGGTTAAGCTACTATAGAATGGGAAGGTTGCTCGACATGTTGCAAAATGTTAAAAATGGCTCTAATATGATAATATCATACGGGGGACTGTGTGGTGATTTCTAGTGAGCCCTTGAAGGTATGTCGTTTTCTGGGGAGCTCCCAAGTAGGTAATTGCCCTCTGGAGGCCCTAGAACTCTTTGGATGTAAAGTCCCTTAAGAGTGTCATGCTCTACTGACTGAGCTAACCAGGCTGCTATATACGTGCTACAAATCCACTGTGGATCTGTCCATTAGCGAGCTGCATTCTACATACAAACCTTTAAGCTACGTTTAAGCTTCAAACACACACTAATACGATCACGTGTGCAGCTTTGAATATGCATACAAATACACACTCTGACAAACACACACATCCCTTGCAGTGATCACTTCACATGCAAAATACATGCAAGTTACATCACATGGTCGAGACACATGACTCACAGACTAAAGATCCCTGCACAGCACACAAACTCACACACAATAAGAAGTCTTTTCACTGCTGAGTAAATACTTCATTAAACATGATGAGTGAGTATGTAAGAAGGGTCCAGTGAGAGACCGCACATATTCAGATTCTTTACACGCAAATATAGGTTGCAAGTGTAGACACAGCAACCTAACACAGCTATGAAAGACGTTCTGATGGGATTCACAAAGAACGTCAAACTGCCAGAAGTTGGAAAATCCTCCAAGCAACTTAAGAGATGGTAGGTTTGGGTGTAGGAGCAGAGGGAGAAAATATGAAAGCTGTGTTTTTGACGGGCGCAGGCCGAATTTTTCACCTCTTAAAAAATGCTCTCTAAAATCGCACACGGCTCTTCAGCTTAGCCCCCTCCCATCCCTTCCTCCCTCCACCTCGCGCTCTTTCTTTTTTCTTCTTCTTTTTTTTTTTGCTTTAGAAGATGGCATACGCCCCTCCTCTCTCTCCAGCCAACGTGAGACTTTTAGCTGCAGAGGAGGGGAGGAAAAAAAAAAAGAAGAAGCAAGGGGGGTCTGA
>VUQG01009435.1:11089-21689 GCA_015106755.1 Etia nguti | reverse complement strand
TACACACAGACACACAGAGACTTTCAAACAGTCAGAATTTTAACTGTATCAAAAAACAAAAACAAAAAAGTCTAGCTATCAGAGTTGATGCCACTGGAGGGATTCACTTGGGTAACAGCTGTTTGGAGATAATCTGTAAATAAATATGAGTGAAACCCATAGAAATGCTCAATTTCCTCAACCATCTCCGTTCTCGCAGCCACACAGCTAAATCTTCCGTTGCATCTTGAGAAGCATCTTCTCAGTTACCTGAACTATTAGTTTGCTAATTAGCCAGCAGGCAAAACCACTAAAGCTAACGTGAGTGCAACCAAGCATCAAGTATTCTTCTGCAACTTCTGTTTCGTCCCTTCAACATGAAACACTATGCTCATCCGGAGTGCTTAAATAGGACATTTAACTTGGTATTGCGTGCTACATAAGTCGTTAAAACATGAGCACAGTCCAGCTTTGGAGTAGCTGCTGTACATTATTGATGGTGTGCAGCGTGTGACTCATTAAAACACAGATTAAAGTGTGTAAAGAGAAAATTCTTCAGTTTGCAAAGCTTTGTAGTAGTACTCTGTACTCTGAATCCGGGAGTTCCTTTTCTATCAAAAGGCAGCACTGTGTTTTTCCTGTGACTCATAGCAGGATGTATTCAGAGCTGGCTCACATTCATGCTGAGCTACTGTATGAGTTTTCACTCACTCTTATTTTTTTTTGTTTTCTTTTCTTTTTTGCTGTTTCAGGTGAATGTTGACGACACCATTGAAATGTTACCAAAATCAAGAAGAGCTCTCACTATTCAAGAGATTGCTGCGTTAGCACGATCCTCCCTGCATGGTGAGTGCTGCATGATATCGTGCATGCTGAAAACACCTGATCGTTGCAAAGTCATGTTGCAGGCTAATCCTTGATATTGCCCATATAGGTATTTCCCAGGTGGTCAAGGACCATGTGACAAAGCCTACAGCCATGGCACAGGGCAGAGTAGCCCATCTAATAGAGTGGAAAGGCTGGTGCAAGCCTATAGACACTACAGCGGCCCTGGAATCAGACTTCAACTCCTATTCTGACCTCACTGAAGGAGAGCAGGAGGCACGCTTTGCTGCTGGTAAGATTTTGTGTTTCTTATGATGTATTATAAAAAGTTATAGAGAGTGTTTGCATAGGCACGGGTAACAAACTGAAACAGTCACTCACCCACTTAAGGCCAGGGGGCTTATAAAACGTCATGATGAGAGATTAAATGAAAAGCATTAGTTACATAAGAAATCATTATAAGAGTAAATGTAGGCTAATTTAACAGCAAACTCATGGCCACTATATTAACGTCATTTCAGTTTTGTATGCTCATGAACTTCAATAAATCACTGCAGGTACAATTTAGCATTAAATAAGACCTTCGTGTTCACAGAAACATCAACCCCAATCAGCTGTTGGCTGGTTAGTACTCAGATCTCATATGTCGCAGCTATTTAAGCTGCTTCAGCCTACATCCAGTTGCTTACATCAGCCTACATTCTCTGCGAGCGCTTTTGCGCCTCCACCCCAGCACTTCCATCTAAAACTGTGTCAAACATAACATCGTCTTAGTTGTCACTCGTGCCCACGCTGATCTGCGAGGGCCAAAGTAGTCCTAACAAAATTCTTTTAAACCAAATTTGGACATGTTTAAATAGATTTTTAGAGCATTATTAATGTGATCAGGTAAACATGGGGAAAAGAGGTTATCCCTTGAATGATTTACACATGTGAATAATATCTGGTGCGTATCCGTACTTGTGCACCGATTGCTGATTGCAACATATGTGAAGGAAGTGTGGTTTGTGGCTGGATCTCAAACAGGATTAAATCAACCACAATGTACAGTGGATGTGGGCAGATCGATCTGAAAAAACAATAGTATTGATACCAACGCAGGTATTGGTGTCACGACTAGCATTATAGTATAAATACTTTGCTTCTGTCCTCTAAGTGCAATTTGTAGTTCACTGAAATTGCATTAAACTGTCACATCTATTTTATTTTATAGCCTATTGCACATTTAAACAACAGAAGTTGACCAATGTATGCATTCAAGGTCTCCAAAAAAATAAATGTTCAAAATACATGAAAAAATGACAGGTATACACTAAGTATTAGTTGTGTCAACTAAGTATCATGGAAAATAATCACAATCACTGTAATTGCAGTAAATCAGGGTGATTTAGTGGTCATTAAAATGTGTTTAATATGTGCAAATTTGTGACGATTGAGCTCATAAATACTGACATATTGCTCTCCCCTACATAAGCTGCCTTTATAGGTTAAAAGTATCTGTATCTGTATTGGTATCAGCAATACTGCTCCCGTATTTACTTGGTATCAGATGAACAAGATGAAAAGAGCTGCAGTACTGCACAGCACTGCTGTATACTGAGACAGGCAATGTGGCGATAAAGTCCCTGCCTTCCAAAAGTTGAATCAAAACACAAGAGCCTACAGTTTCGCTCACTTTAGCTGTTTGTAATGCAGAGTGAGTTCAGCCCGAGCTGAGATAACTCTAATGACATAACCGCGGTTAAGATGTTATTTTCCTTATGTCGAGTAGGTAAGTAGAGCTTTCCTGGAACAGCCTGATTGTTTTTCCACAGCCAGTCACACCTGCCTTCCTAATTTGAATATTGAGATGTAATCACAAAGCAGGCAAAACTGAGACAACAAGAACACTCATTAATACCAGGTGTAAATACAAGGAGGCTCAAATGTCATTGATCAGTTAAGCTATCCAGACACTAATCACATGTTAGCATTTGTTGCCTTTAACTCTTCTCCTCCTCACATGTTCCTGTGAGAGAGAGCGCACTCACCACAGCTCATCTGTCTCCTCTTTCTTTCCCTGACTCATTTCATCTTTCCCTTCTTCTTCATTCACTCCTGTCCCCTGTATTTGTTATTCTCTTTGCTTCCATTCACTGCCCGTTCTTTAAATGTTTCTCCCCCTGCCCTCTGTTTCTCTTACCTCTTTTCCATCTTTTTCACCCTGCCCCTCCTGCCCGCTCTCCCTCCACTCTTTTGCTCGCTCCCTGCAATGCAGACTCTCAAGGTTAATTTGCACAGTAAGGTTTTGCTCCCGGCTAGTGGCACCGAATCAGAGCGATTTTCTTCTGTGCCTCCTCTGTTCTGCCTTCTTTTTTTCTGTCCTCTTTAACTGTTTACTCATCCGTCTTGTCTTTGTGATCTAATGGTCTTGTGTGTACGTGTATTGATGAGGCACCTAAAATGTTTTCAGTCAAGCATGTCACCCATACATAAGATCAACACACTATCAGGACTAAACCTGTACTCTTTGTATATAGTACTATTTATATAGTTCAAATAGTACTATATTTGTATGGTATTAGTTGATCCTGGCCAGCTAACTGTAATACATACCAAAGAGTGGATTTTTTTGTAAGAATCGCTTTGTTTTAAACGGTAAATAACAGCGTGTAAACCTTAAAGCTTCAAATCATTTCATTTCATTCATTTCTTTGTTTCTGTATTACAGTTGGAAGCAGTGGGGGTAGTTGTTGGAGAGATATTACTACACATTGTACTCCTCTTCATCTCAGGGAGCCGCCACTTGTGCTGACTCTCTTTATTTGTTTATCAAGTTTCACCTTGTAGTCTGTTATGGTGCTACTGTGGGTGACTGGAGACACTGTGTGAATGTCAGCAAGTGTGTTAATGCATTAAGCAGGCATGTGCGAATGTGTAAAGTGAGCATTTGGTGGGCTTAGTGCGTATTTGAGCTAGTTACTCTAGAACACACTGGTGTTTGTGAATATACTTCTGTGTATGTTTGTAGGAGGCGTGCTGAGAATTGAAAGAGCTGCTGGGGTTGTCCTTTCGATAGACTGACTTCTGCCAGCATGCTCAGACACACACACACACACAGGCACGTTCACAGTCATGAATTCTTTGCAGGTAATCCTGCGGTATATCTCCATACTCATACGTGAATAGAATGTGAGCGAAGAATGTGGCAAACCATGTATGTGTTCATTACAGTGAGTCCAGACCAGTTTCTGTTCCCCTGCTAAGCAGCAGTACTGTATCCGCATGACACGCCAGCTAGGTGAAGTTACATTATGAAAAGTTATGCTATGTCATGTTATGTTATCATATGCTACACTACACTATGTTATGTTATGCTGTGCTATGTTACACTATGCTATGGTACGCTATACTATATTATGTTACTCTATACTATTATTCTTTGTTATGTTATGTTACACTGTGCTATTATGCTATGTTACATTATGTTACGCTGTGCTACGTTACCCTGTGCTATGGTACGTTGTAATGTGCTTTACCTATTGTGGGTATGCTACCCTGTGGTACACTCCATTACGCTACTTTAAGTTCCAAGCAACTAAATTTGGAGCTTGCTTAGGTCTTTGCTACAAATGAATTTAAATTGTTTGGGTTTTTTTTGTTTTTTTTACTACATTTAATAAGCAATTTGCTTTACTTTAGCATCTTGTACTATATTCAGATTTGTAAATAAAAAATTATAATTAATTAGATAATAAATAATAAATGTAATAAAATTATTACATTTCATAATTCAGTTGTAATTAAAATTGTCATTAGTAATAAATAATGAATAGTATTGTATATAAATTTGTACTAATTTTCCTTTATTGTATTTATATATTTTTTAACCTTATTTAGCTTTTTTCTTATATTTCATTTTACTTCATATTTTGTTTTTAATTAAACATATTTCTTTTTTACCTTATAGATATTTTGTGAAATACTATTTTATTTTATCTGAACTAAATATTTACTTTTCATATTAAAGTTATTTTATTATTATAGTTTGTATTTAATGCTTGTGATGCTATGATATTTAACTTCCCAAATTCTGGGACAAATAAAGTATGTTAAACTTGCACCTGTTTTTTATGAAGTGCATATGCTTAAAGAAAACTGCTTCACTGGAACCTATTTAACAAGAAAGGTGTGTGTTTGTAATGAACACAGAACCATCACTTGACTCTGCAGATGCTCTCAGCTGTGTTTTAGTTTTTTTGTTGTTTATTTTTTCAAATTTACTGTTTTGTCAAGTCATCATTCACCAATCTCCCCATCTCCAACAGCTGCCACAATAGGTTACTGCACAGCACCTGCCCGGGACAAACAAGCATAAACAAGCAATAAAATAATAGAAAGCGAGGCGCATTAAACAGCTAAAAATATAAAGGTGGAGACCAAAAACAACTTAAAGGAAAGTGAATGTTGAACCTATGTTAATGAATGAATGCTAATGTTTCTCTGTGACCGTTTGAAGCAAACATAAGCAACAAGTCTGTCAAGTGCTGATAAGTCAGTGGTGAATTTAGAGCTTGTTTCCGCAGCCACAAAGTGCCCAGAAAACAATTAAGGAATGTTTAAAGAGAGCAAAACAAGGCGTGTATTTAAAAAATATATATTTATACAGTGTGTTTGTGTGAGTATAAAACTACAAACCACATTGTTTAAAGTTTTTGGAATAATTAATGCAGGGGACACTGGGCTACAACTATTAATGTGTCTACAGACACTTTCACTCTTTTTTTTCATCGTGAGCATATTTTTGCACATGGCGGATTGCTACCGAGTACCTTTTTTTCATATTAATGTGACACTATGTGAGCCTAAAAGTTTGTAATAACATAACATTTTAGAAAAGGTGTTCTAGTTTTGCCATAAAAGAAAATTAAATAAAACAGAAAAAAATAGTAATAATTAACACTAAAGTAGATATATGGCTTGGTGTGATTTTTAGGATGATACAGAGAGAAGAGGGGTTAGTATGTGTGGGAGTGTATTTATTCCCTTTTCCCCAGTTTAGGGCTGCGTGGTATGTGGGTCAGTGATATGAAAAAGTATCTATGCAGGTGAAGGAACACTTTCTTCTCTGTTAAAGGAATTATAAAAAGACTTTGAAAGAACTAAAGAGCAGTCCACACAATTTCTATTGCTGGTACATGTGCCAGTGTTTGTGAGGAGAGTTCAGGGCCAAGTTACAGTGAAAGATGAATGAGATCATTGATCTTTCTCTGTGGGAGACAACGCACGAATACTGAGCATTGAGCAGGGAGAAAGAGAGTCAGAGAGACATGAGGTGATGGAGACAAGGAGACAGAAATCCTAATAAGAAGATAGGGGCAGGCAAGATTGCACTATGAAAGACAATCGAACAGTACTAATGAGCAGAATCAGGCGAGTGGATAGAGTTTTTTATCAAGAAAGACATTTGTAAGAAAGGTATGACGAGGGTGGGCAGAAACATGATGAGGAAAACAGAGAAAGGATTTTCTGATTGGTCAGCTTGTGATGATGGTCACAGGTGACTGGTCACTTGGTTCGTATAGCTTACTGGTTCTGGCACTTGCTGAGTCACATCAACAACACACACAAACACACACACACACACAGTCCTCTCATTGGCCCATAAGGGAAGTTATAGGCTATGCTCAAAGGGGGTTGTCTGATCATTGGGGTTTTCTCTGTTACTGTTGGGTCTTTACTTTACAATATAAAGTGCCTTGAGATTACCCTTGTTGTGATCTGGTGCTACATAAAAAAACCCACCGGTTTGTGAAAACAGATTTTTCAGGCCTACATTTAGCATTTTGGTCATCATCATATTGGAATTTTCGAGTTAGAAGTGGACAAGACAGTGATGTGTATGTGCAACACATAGATATAGACATCTGCCAAGGAACAAACTTATATAATATTGGAATTAAACTCACAAAACTAGAAATCAGACTTCTCTTGTGGGCAGTTAGATACTGGCTCTTATCTGTTAGATAACTGAATTACATAAACTCTAGTGTAAGGATAGAACACAGCAAACATGGATGAGAGGTCACCAACCACACACACACACACACACACACACACACACACACACACATACAATACTAAAGAGTATAAGAATGTAACAATGCACATGTAAGCACGTGTAACTTTAGTACTTGGTGAAAAACAAAAGGCTATCTAGCTAGCATTTGCATTGACATTGGTGCTAACAGTTTGCCACCTCCTGGCTAAAAATTCTCTACTGGTGCCAGGTTGGTGGATCATGTACAGCCATCAACCATCATGAGTATGCATTAATGCATCATGACATGAATATCATATTTTCTTATTTTATAAAGAATTTATATCATTGTCATTTCAATAAAAATGCCAGTGCTTTCTTAGACTCTCTTCTTTTTGCTCCTTCCAACTCACTGTCTCCTCGGCCCTGGAAGGAATGCAACCTGCATAACAACACTGTCACTCTGTGACATCTGTTTGAAGTGCACGAGCTAAATGGCTGCCGAACAGCATTTACTGCAAAGGGAGAACAGTCAGTGTCCGGTCTTATTCTGCGCCGTGTGCTTTGTTGCTCAGTCAGACCTGCCAATTAAAATCAGCTACATGACGTGGAGGCTCACTGCCTTGCTGCTCCTTCTTGTTACTATGCCAATCATGTCATAGCTTGTGTGCATGTGTAGCTCATGCGTGTCCGTGTGTGTTTGCAGGTGTGGCGGAGCAGTTTGCCATTGCAGAGGCTAAGCTGAGGGCCTGGTCTTCCGTGGATGGCGACGAGTCCAACGATGACTCATATGATGAAGACTATCTGCCTGCGAATGAGCCCACCACACAGAGCACAGGTAAGCACACACACAGACGCTAAATCACATTTATTTCCTTCATATTGCACCCTTCCTCCCTAATACCCTACCCCCCCACCACCACCTCCCGTTGTCTCTGTGTCTTTCATTGTCCCAGTGCCCTAGTTTTCATCCTCTCCAGACATTTTTTTTGCTTCCTTGGTGCAATTTGATATCCCTCCTGCATGTTTAATATCATTTCCTTTGCAGCAGAGACAGTGTCTGTGTGAGGATGGTGTGTGAGTTATAAATACACAGAGTGCATCTGACCAAGGGAGTGTGTACGTGCGTGCTCGTGTTCACCACAGCTTTCATCTTGATAACACGGAACCACCAGTAACCCGTGCTGCAGCTAATAAGGTTCACCTCACCTGTGCAAACCTGTTTGTGATATTAATCAGCTTTACGTGAAATTGGATCTGAGTTTGTGACACTGTGAAACTGACTTTTTCATTTCACTGTTGCATAGATCCCAACCTCCGCTGCTTCCACAGTGATTCCACTCAAATCACATTTTGTCACATCTATAATGAAAGTTTTGAATTCCTTTTAATTTTACACAGTTTTATATTCCCATTAATCACTTTTTTATCATCCTTATAATGCCATGTTAGTGTTTCTACTAAAGATATTTGTAGGACATTGCATGGCTTTAATTTAAAGAGTAACTTTTAAAAATTTGCACACACTATATGGTCTTCTTTAAACTCTGTGGATTGAGTAGCTTCTAAAGTGAAAATGCTGGTGTTTTAATTTCCTGTCTTTTTTTTAGCAGTAAAATTCTGTCTGACACATGAGTTTGGATCTATGTTTAAAAGGCACTCTATGGAGATAAATACATGTTCAGTAAAATGCATATGTGTGTTTGGTAACACTTTATAAAAAACAATAATTAATAAACAGTAAATTCATAGTTAATTAAACTTCATTTCATTATTTTTCTAATCTGAGATGATAGTGAAGCTTACTGTTGCAATGTTTAAAGTTTATCAAATTATAAACTGTTTTTTGATTGTCTAATACAAAATTGTAACTTGTGTTTTTGAAAATATTTAAGTTGGCAGGGAGCGTGGCACTTAGAATAAATGACAAGAACATGAACCTCGGGGCAGCAGTTTATATCCTGTTACACCCAGTGCTTAGTTTGAACTTTTTAATTTTATTTATGTATTGATTTTTTTACTTCTGTAGCAGTTTATTTAGTTGAAGTGGGCGGATTGATCCAAATATCGATAGTATCGATACCAAAGTTGCTACTGGTATCGGATCGATGCCTGCACAAATGCATCAATACTTTACTTCTGTCCTCTAGTTTCAGTATATAATATAATATAATATAATATAATATAATATAATATAATATAATATAATATAATATAATATAATAAATAATATAATAGAGTATAGCTAATCAAATTATATATACCCTGAGGATGTAAGACTACCCTTATTAAATGTTTATTACCATTTTAGTGTGTACTGTCAATCTATAGTTTATTATTAATGCTTATTCTGATATGTCATCATGATATTTTAAAACAAAGAAACACAAACAAATAAGAAATAAATAAAAATTAATGACAAAATGACAAAACTACAATTACTCCTGAGTTCCTCTAGTGGTAAACGTCTCCACGGGGTTCCTTTAAATGAGAAAAAAAAAAAATATGATTCTCCAGTCAGTCACAAAAACCAACTGAAAATGTTATCTTATCGCTGCTCTTCTTCCTTCAGGACTTCATGCTAACAGTCTGTATCATTCCCTCTAGATGTGCCATCTTATCCTCCCTACTTGAAGGACCTGATCCACAGTCAGCTTTGCCAACACCTCGGCTTCCGAAGCCCCTGTTGCGAGAGTCGAGGTGGAGGTATAGAGGGAGGTGGCAGTGGAGAGCCCTCCCCCACGGCAGGCTCTCCTGACACCCTGTGCTCCAGCCTCTGCAGCCTGGATGAGCAGCACCCGCTGCTGCGTGACCTGGGAGGTCACCGCCGCACCCACTCCCACAGCAACGCTGCAGAGCTTGCTGCAAAGATCCTGTCGGCGCTGCACGGACGGGAGGAGCTGCTCCTCGCCCGACTTCAGAGGGTGGGGCAGAGCGGGCCTGGAGGGGGAGATTGTGGCTTCCAAAGCCTGGGTGTGGTAGGGCGGGGCATCAGGCCCTGTGGGGGTCAGGACTCTCCTTGCTACTCAATGTCTTATTCTGACACGTACCTATCACCAGGCGAGGACGACGACACCCCCTGCAAGGACTATGACAGCACAGTGTGCCAGGTGGAGGCGGAGCGCAACGGGGTGGAATACCCGCCCGACTACGACCCTCGCAGGAGGGTGTCCGACGTAGCCTCCTCTGGTGTCGTTTCTCTGGATGAGGAGGACGAAGAGGAGGAGGAGGAGGAAGAGAGGGCAGGAGAGCCAAACAACCAGTGACTCCTCTCTTCCCGCCTCAGTGTTGAATCCCTCCACACCCTCCGAAAGACTCCCCCCTCCCCTTCATTGCATCTGAAAAGTGTCACCCTCTGAGCATGTTGGGTTTTTTTCTGTCTCTCCTCGGACTGTTTAAATCATCCGTCTCTGCCTTACTCGCAGCATTTCCTCATAACTGCTTTGTCTTCATCCCACGTCTCCCGTCTGTTTTCCTTTGAAGGCGTCCAAACAATCCTTTTTCTTATCAATGTGAAAGCAGCGAGTGTGCTGGACTTGCTGAAGCAGTCCAGCGACTGACTCATGGGTATGACGCTCACAGGTTTCGGCTCTGTTCTGTACCTGCGAAGCAAACAGATGTCGCTCCGAGGCACACAGAATGACTGAGAGTCCAAAACTCTGACTTACTATTTGCATGTGTTTTGCAAGTGCTGAAATCATTGGGCTGACCCGGTCTTGAGCACGATTTGTAATCTCAGCTGTTCTGTATAACCCCCCTCCCTCCCTGCCCATCTCC
>VUQG01009435.1:0-11069 GCA_015106755.1 Etia nguti | reverse complement strand
CTCCCTGCCCATCTCCCCACTCCCACCTCAGAGTCTCCCACAAGGAGGGCAGGTTGACATTGCATCCTGGGACCTGCCCTTCCTCCCTCCCCCCACCCCCCTCCTTTGCAAGAGACTAAATAGCATCCTTTTTGGGCATGGCTTGCTGAGTATGCCAAACTATTTATCCCTGTCACTACCAATTATGAGCAAATGCTGGGAATGTCTTCAAAGTGACAGGACATAGTATGTATTTTAAAATAACAAAGTTAAAAAAACAAACAAACAAACAAAGAGATTTGTCACAGATGATATGACAGAAATGATATGCTTTTATTGTACTAGTTTTCTATCACTCAGACAGTTGTTGTTCATATTATTCCTAACGTCATTATGATGGGCATCCGCCATAATGATCAGCTTTGGCTTCTGGATATTTTGAGTGATTCTGTGGATTCCTGCAGGGAAAACACAAGAATTTTGGTAGTCCTGAAGTGGCTGTGGGTGTTCAGCAGGAAGCCACGCAGTCTTAAACAGACAGATATGTTTTTTTGTTTTTTCCTCTGTGAAGCGATAAGTTGCATTGGAGATTTTTCTATATTTTTGTATGCGTTGTCTTGCTTTGATCTCTTCACCTATGCGGCGTGCCAGTGTATGTGGTTTTTTGCACGAAGCTAACGTGGCTGTAGATTTCTCCTTTTCTTTGTTATCACTGTGTGATATAGTCTACTGGGAAACAAACAAACAAAAAAAAAACATTCAAATGTGAACAAAAAAAAAAAAATTTCAAAAGAGGATACTGTGATACGGTTTGTTATCGCCATTTGTCATGATCCTTGTGAAGAGCTCTTTTTTCCCCTCCCTTCTTCCTTTTTTTTCTTTCCAAAAATGCTCTTCGCTCTCTTTTCTCATGCTGACTCTCGGAAAGCTTTGCCTTTTATTCTCGACTTTCTCTTCTTTTTTTACGATGCTTGGCAAAAGGGCATGTTTATGTGACACGTTGCAGAATCTCCTGTCTCCATCGTGACGTCAGGAGTCCTGTTGAGGTTCTCCCAGAGGGACTGTCATTCATACAACTCAGGAAATCCCATCGGACCAGAGCATCGATGCATCCCGCCCCCGCTCGCATCACACCGCTCAGCTCTCATCCTCCGCCTGCTCGTGTGTATGTGTGTGTGTGTGTGCTTTGTATGTGAGAAAAAGCCCGGTGTGCATACTCATTTTCTACAAATAATTAAAGCACAGACTCAGTCTCCACATCCCTTAATTTATTTTGTTCGACTGTTTAGAAAATTCTCAGTGTGCTACTCTGTAAGTTTTTGCACAGGTGTGTGGGTGTGTTATTGTGTGTGTGTGTGTGTGTGTATTGTAAGATGTCAGCAAGCACTTTAAGCTTGCACTGTATATTCATTCCAAAACCCCTTCAATGCAGCAATTCCCTTTAAAACAGTGTCTGGTGTAGCTGGGAGCTGGACGGAGGTTGGACTTCTACCAGTGTGGGAGATAAACAAAACAAAAAAACATAACGGTGCATAAAATGAAAAAAAAAATGAAGCAAAAAGTGGCGAGAAAGCTAAATTGTCTGAATTCTGATCAAAACTATGTGAAAATGAGGAGGAGGAGCGTTTGAAAAGATTGTGACAACTCAGGGGGAACCATTGAAGCTGTGCCTTTCATTTGACCTCCCATGTTTCATTATCATTGCCATAATCAAATCTACGATGTCACTCAGGCCGTAGCTTGGCCTCCTTCCCCACCTTTGCTTTAAAAAAAATAGGAGTGAGAGCAGAGTAAAAATCCTGAGTTGGAGTCGGATGGAGAAAGCAAAGATCCTGTTGCATCTCCTGTGTGTCCGCCTGCTGTAGCTGGAGGTTACAGCCGGCCCATTTGCGTCATTGTCCTTTTGGTTGACATTAAAAGCTGGGCGATGCTGGCAAAGCGAGGTTGTTCTTTTGTCTGGGTGTCGTGACGCGAGTGTGCCATTGTCCACCCCCCACCCTGAAACCCCCTCCTTTTTTCCTCTATTTATCTACTCTGTCCGCCACTGTGCACGCGTTCTCCCTGTGTGTGTGTCTCTGAGCGTCCTCTCCTTCTCTCTGGCCGCTGTATGGTTGTGTGTGTGTGAGACTGAAGGTGATGCATTTTTCATTCACCCAGCTGTCTTATTCTGTCTCACACACATCCACACAAGTGTGTTTTATTATTAGAGACTTCAGTCATTAACCTTTTCCTGTGTAGAAGTGGCATTTTTCTGGATTTCTTCATCTTTTCTGTCCTCCTGGGAGTGTTTTGTCCATATAAAAAGTCAAAAATAGCAGATTTCCCACTGACACGCACGCAGACAGCCTGATGAATGTGTCCCCTTTCCATCCTGCTGTAGCCGTCCTGTCATTTCCTGTCTCCTCTCCTCCCACCTTCCTTTTGTCCCTTTTCCTCCCTCCCCATTCTCTCTCTCTCGCCCTCCATCCATCCCCACAGGGGTCTCATTACGTAACTAAGAGGACATCTGAGTGCCACCTTTGCCGACAGGCAATTAGCTAGCGATTATAAAACCGCCTGGTGATCAGGAGATGCGTGTCTCTCCTGTCTGTCGTTTTCCCCTTCACTCCGTCGTCACCCTCCCCCCACTGCCTCTCCTCACCACCACCACAACCTGTTTTCTAAGTGACATCTTTCAAGGTTGGCTTTCCCAGAAAACTCCTCACAGTGTTTTTACTTCCACGCTCTCTGTTTTGAAGTGAACAATATTTTGTGGGCCACTAACAAAAGACCACCCTGCTGTCTCTGAGTCTGACAGATGTCTTTGCAGTGAAACATATTCCTTTGTGTGTGTCTCTGGGCAGTGTGTTTTGGTTTGTTGCTTCAGGCAAGCACTGACATTGGATACTTATTAGAGAGAAGTGTTCCAGATTCTGTGTGTACGTGTGTGATAGTGGCGGGAGAACCCAGTGCTATAAAAAGACATCAAAACATCTGTTGGACAGTGTCAACGCAGGGGAGGGGTGTGGGGGGTGTATGAATATTCAGTTGGCGTTGGTGCCCCTGTCCCCTTATAACCTACTTACCATTTTAGAGCAAAGCTGAAGGCCCTGGGGACGGCTCTCTTTCTCTCCGCGCCACAGCCCCACCCACCTGTGGATATCAGGACGAGGGCTGCAAACACAAGAGAGACAGAGAGTGTGAAAAGTGCTGCAGGAACACAGAGAGTGGAATCTTCACAGGCAGAGATGGTCTATGTTTAACCCACATTAGCCTCCGCTGTTTTAATTAAAATGTTCCACAAATCCTTGGGGGTGGGCGTTTGGGTGCACACGGCGATGCGCGCACACTCTGAAATGAGAGGAGGCTTGTGCGAGTTCAGAGAGCAAAGCCATACAACTCACCCTGGAGAGGCACCGCAGCACTATGGACTAACAGGGTACGAGGAAATACGGAAGATGGCTGTAAATGAATGTATTGTCCCATCCACATCCTACCTGGGATGCATGTACCACCACCCACATCTAACACTCAAACTCAACCCTCTCCTCCTTCGGAACTGAAATCCTCTCTCTTTCTTTCTTCCTCCCTCTTTTTTTTAATACTTTCTTCCTGTTTTGGCTGAATGTAATTATTTGAATATTGCCACATTGGATTTGAGAGAAAAAAAACTTTGTTTGCTGCATCTGATATTATTTCAACTTAATAAACTTGTTATTGTTCTTTACAAAAAAAAAAAATCAAGTCTGGCGTGTTGTCTTTTTTTAATCGCACGGTGATACAAGGTTCTCCAAGGATTTCATACAGTGTTTAAAGGTTATGATTAGATAATGAACTATTACTTTACATCCTCTGTCAGCATCATTTAGTCCTGGACGCTCACTGTGGACACACAACATAAACCCTGTTGCAGTTAGCTCCCAGACATGATGACACAATCATTATGAAGGTATTGGCAGGGCAGAGGACGCTCATTGGAGACAAATTGCACAGAATCAAGCTGGTTCCAGTGATCCTACAGTAGTATGTATTTCATTTTTCCATGACATCACGGGCCCCCAGGGAGCCGGCTAATCCATTTGGTGGTTCAGGAAAGAGCGGAGAGGATGGATAAATCGGAGCAGAGCACGACAGAGTTCACACTCAGAAAAACGTAAATCACCATTAGGATTTGGGTCGCTGAACCCCAGTGATAACGAACTTAAAGACAAAAAAGAATCGTTTTCAATTTTCACAGACTTCATTCACAGCATTAAGTATGTAGACTGGCCAGCAGTGGAAATCATAACCTGACTTTAGGGTAAAGTGAGCAGGATCAGGGGCTGTGAGGGATGGTTAAATAAACTTAACTGACCATGTGACCACACATATTTCAGCAACAGTGAAATGGTCTGTTGTCATTGTTTATCCTCGATGACACCCTACACTTAATTTTTGGCATACATGTTATCTGACCACTTCTCCAACATGAATATTCTGCAACATTTAAGTACTTTTTGACATCAACTGTATATAATAACCACCATTGTAGCCAGCATATAAATATAAACAAGCACAATAAAAAGATATTCCATTTTCTCATTAGATCTGACTATGTTTTGCAACCACAGAAAACACCCCCTACAGGCCGTTATAAAGAATGCAGATTTAAGCCACTTCCACATCAGCTTTTCACACTCGAAGAGAGGTCCATCTTTTATATACATTTTATGCTCTCAGCACCACTCTTTGATTAGCTGTTTGTGGTGCTGCCATTACCAATACCTGACTGATCACAAGTTGTTTCAGTACAGCATTTTAAAAACTTCACAGACAGAAATGAACAGAGTCAATCAGTTTGCTTGTAGGGAATTCAAAGCAGTATAAATATACTAATAAAATGTGAGTATATATCACTAAGTTGGTTGAGACGTGAGCTTAGAGAGGGCAACACAACAGTTGACAGGTGATTACTCGAGAAGAGTGCAGATGCTAATAACCTGCAGATGTTTGTGACAGTTCCATGGCCAAACCCTCCTGGACCAAAGAGCGTCAGATCAGTAAGCATTCAGATTACATTCAAATGAGAAGCAGGTATTTCATTACAAGGCTCCTACTGTCTGCGTGGCTACTTTCTTGTTGAAATATATCTCTTTCATCCTATTCTGACTTTAGAATAGCAGGAAGAAGGATCATTTTCACTCATATTTACCCTCGTATTTCCAGTGGAATTTAGTCTTTCTTCCCTTTGTTTGCTCCTCACCTTGGAGGCGTCTTTTTCTCTGATCATTTTTTCTTGTCTGGGTTAAAAAGGAGAGCACGAGGTTCTCTCCGAGACAAAAAGAAAAGCTCGGTGTGAGTCAGGCACATCATTTATCAGACGGCGGTGTAATGTATCCATTGCATTCCTGTGAAGAGGCAAAACACATCTTTCTGACCTAGAAAGATAATTCAGTATGACAGGAGATCAGCTCTCTGCCTCACAGTCCTTTTAATGATGCAAATGTTTCTCAGTACTAGTGCACAGTAATAATATGTCACATAATACCAACCTATGAAGATGAACAAAGTCACTTGTTTTTTTTTATCCTTGTACCTGCACTAGAGAGTAGTTTAGCTTAGCTTTACATCTGTTTTTTCATAACAGAAAAATACAGTTGATATCAGGGCCGAGGAAAAAATGACACACTCAAAAAAAAGACTTCTTCATGGTACAAATCTCATCTTGTCGAGGCTGTGAAACAGGGTGGAACCACATCTGATCTTCCCAGCTCAGGCAGCCATGAAAAGATCAGACCTCTGCCACAGAGTGAGAAATCTGATTATGAGACTTGGGCTTGAATGGCTCCAGCTCAGGCTGTGAGCTGAACATATCCAGTAGTATCTGGGTCAAGACTTAAATAAAATTCAAATATAGAAAGTTTGAATTCTGAAAACTGTGACAATATAAATCCAGAATATTAATAGAAGACCTGCTGTAGAGCTGTACTTGTATTTAATTTATCTTCCACATTAAATATTTTAATTAACCTGAATAATACAATTCAGGAACCCGTACAGAAACCTCCAGCCTGTAGAGCTGTTCAGCAATGCCAGACGTTTAGTTATTGTAATCATATTTTGTATAATTTGTATAATATAAGATCAGTAATGCCAAAAGTCCCACTGATAAATGAAGCCAATCCGCTTGTTATTTAAAACTGCATTTTTGTACTCACCACCAGGGGGCGACTCTCCAGGCTGGAAAAGAATCTATAATATATAGCAGCCTATGAGAAACTATCTATCCCCCCAGTAAGCACTTTCATCTCAGGCTCTACTTTCCCAAATAAGGGTCAAATTATCCCTTAATATGTGGCTACATTGTGTTTCCAGGTTATTACCATATAAGCGGTTACCATATAACAGGTTTCTTCCTGTTAAAAGGGAGTTTTTCCTCCCCACTGTCGCCAAAGTGCTTGCTCATAGGGGGTCATATAATTGTTGGGTTTTTCACTTTATGTATTACTGTAGGGTTTACCTTACAATATAAAGCGCTTTGAGGTGACTGTTGTTGGGATTTGGCGCTGTATAAATAAAATTAAATTGAAAATTGAAGTGTGCAGTGCTCTCAGTTTCCCGGTCAGATTGAGCCCTCAGATCCAGTTAAAACAAAACAAAACAGGAAGTTAATGACATCACCTTCAGTGTCACAGTGTAACTTAGTAGAATCCAAATCAGAAAAGTCTTTACTGTTCATCACAGAGCGGTGGAAATTTATCTAAAACGTTGTAAACGTGGCTCTCAGTGTATGCAAATATAACAGCAAAAATAAGAATGTGAAACTTGCTGGTCATTGTTCGTATAAACTGTGATGTTTGCACAGCCCAGTAATGGTTACCTTACGTTGCAATAAAAATAAAAACATGCTTCAATTCTGTAGAATGTTTGGTCTTTTCCTGTTAGGACAGGGGTGGGCTGGGGTGGATTTGTTTTTCTTGTCTCTGGGTGGAGATGTGGGCGGACTCCTGCGTAACCACCAATCACATTTCCTCAGGCTGGCTGTTACACACCTGCAGTCTGTTATCATCATCAAAACTGTGTACTTAAGGGTCAGTATTGAGCCAGAAAGAGATTTCTGTTCTGTTTTTTTTCTTTGTCTTTTATGTGTAATATCTTTGCTTATTTTGTTAAATGTGCCTATTCTGCAAGTATCATAATGACTCAGTGTTATTGTAGCTACATTATATTCAATCCAGTCCTTTGAGAATTTATAGCTGGATAAATAAAGGGTATATAAAAGTCATTTTGCCAAAAACTGAATGCAGCTTCTGCCTTGTGACAGGAATGTTGTTTGTGGCTCAGAATGACTTTTTATGATTCATGAGAGATATATTTGACATTCGTATCGCAGATTATAGGCCAACAAGTTATCTGCAGCAGTTTAAATATGACCAATCATTTTTTGGCAGATACTGGAAATCATTTTTTGGCTGTGGCTGTGTTTCTTTGCCACTATAGAGGTAAATTGTCCTTCTAGTTTGTAGTGTGCCATTCGATGTCTTGTTTTTGTAAATACTCTGTCCTCTGCCTGGGTATTTGCCTGGTTTAGCTGTTGCCCCCATCAAGACAAAGTGGATATCAGTACTTACCTGCAAACCCACCTGCCTGCCCACTCTCCACCGCTCACCACATGACTCACAGAAGTCAGACTGCCTGCCTCAGCCTTTAACTGTTACCTCTTAAGTAGGAATGCTCCTCAGTCACACTCTGAGCCTGCCAGTCACTTCTAATACTCTCTCTCCTCTTCCAGACTCTAGCAGTCCACCGCCCTTTGCTATTAAACGTCTTCACTGCTCAATTTGTTTAAATAAACCATTTAAGCTTAACATCAGTTGTTTGAGTGTGCTTTCTGGGTCCAGCCATTACCAGCCTGTGACATTTCCAGTCGCTGCAGTAATCTCTCTGTGTGTATAGAAATCTTTGCTCCTGCAGCGATATACCACGGACCAGCCTGACTGCACATTTGTGCCCCCAAACCACCTGCACTGTGTGCGTGCCAAGTTACAGAAAGTGCAAGTGCAAGTCATGCTGGAATGATACCAACACACATGCCATGATTGTAGCAAGTGTAAGATCGTTTTCTTCTTTTTGTGTGCGTGCTCATCCTCAAGAAACCTAACAGGGTGGCTGTGGCTCAGGTGGTAGAGCAGATCAGCTACTGATTGGAAGGTTGGTGGTTCGATTCCTGGCTCCCCCAGTCTGCATGCCAAATATCCTTGGGCAAGATACTAACCCCAAAATTGCCCTCCGATGCGTTCATCGGAGTGTGAATGTGTGTGAATGTTTATTAGTTGCACTTGCCTTTAGAAGTGCTTGTGTGAGTGGGTGTGAATGGGTGAGTGAGGCATGTTGTATACAGCGCTTTGAGTACTCCGGGAGAGTAGAAAAGCGCTATATAAGAATCAGTCCATTTACCATTTAACAGCAAGCTTAAACCGTGGGTGTCTGTTTTTTCAAACCTACCAGGTAGCCGTGAACACAAAGTGTGCTTGAAGGCATTAGTACCAAAGTCTCACTGGATGATAGCTGGAAAGCATGCAGTTCCATGGAACAATTAATTCATCAGTGAAATTTGAAAGCTTTCAGTCTGGACCAGTAGAGGGCCAGATATTCCCATCCTTGCCTGTTGCTTTTTGTTAGGCGTTATATTTGAAAGTAATTGATGATTTTATACACATTTCCAGCACAAGTGGCCAAATTTGGAGAATTTCAACCAGTTTAAGATTTAATTTACAGCAGCTGCTATTTCTAGCCTTTTACCTCATTAACACCAGTTGACCATTTTTATCCCATCATCCATGTTGCAGCTAAGATACACCATCTGTTAGAGGTCAGCAGAGACTCTATGTTCTGGGCTCCAGAGACCATAATGTGCCACAAGAGACTAAAACTATTCCCAGTGGAGACAGTGGACATCTGTGGGGTGGAGCAGGACAGATGAACCCCTCTACTGCTGAGTGTGAGACGCTGAAGGACACACGGCTGAGTTTCTACATTTTTCAATGTTTGTCCATTTTGTCTGTTTTGTGTGTTTTCCAACATTTTTAGTTCATATAATTAAGATGTTTTGAAACTCTGAAAAGCCTCTTTAAAAGAAAAACACTGCAGAGGATTTATTAATGCATAATATTTTATACAAGGACGGATACAAGTGTTTCACCTGAGAGCACAAATTGGGACTGTCATGTTGATGTATGCTGCTTGTATTAACTGGATTGTTTCAGGTTTATAGCTTGTACATGATTGTGTCCCTGCTCCAACTGAGGCTGGCGTTAGCCCGAAGGGCAAAATGACATGCTGCTGAATGTCATTTTTCACATCCTCGGATGAAAAATGCACAAACACACATACCATAAAACGTATTAATATGACACTCTTGAATGTCATTGTTGATGTGTGGCACTGTTTGGAGGGCGACTGTATCATCAGAAGGCAAATGTCATTACAATCAAAGCTTTTAGAGGGGGAATGGAAAAGGTCAACAGGGGCTGCATTTACACAGGCTCTTTCTGGAGGGAAAAAGGTAAAAAAAAAAAACAACCTTTAACTTTTGTTCTGAAATCTGTTCTCTAGGGAAAACGCTCTCCGTTACACATTTTAAAGTATCTTTTATTCCATTAGCAGTTTAGAAGGATTTCAATGGCCAATTTGTTCTTGCATTATTGATAAAGTGCTTGCATCACGTGTGGGGTCAGTCCATCACTTTGCTATTTCTGACTACATGCCAGAAGCATCTCCAAGAGGTCCTCTTCAGTTATCTCTGCCGTGTGTGTGTGTGTGTGTGTGTGTGTGTGTGTGTGTGTGTGTGTGTGTGTGTGTGTGTGTGTGTGTGTGTGTGTGTGAATATGAGAGCTTTAGCTTTTTTAAGTGAGTAACGACACACCAGGAGGGGGCATGGAGGCTGCATAACCTTACTGTCACCCCCACAGACTGCCAGCCCACTGTGGACATGTGTAATAGAGTGCATTGGTCGTTCATGATTAAATAGCATCTCTGGGTGGATGTGTTTGTTATTGCATGTAATTACAACGTTGTGTGTTTTTTTGCTGTTATTTCTGTGTCTCTGAGAGAACATCCTTTCTCAGCCAACAGTCTTCACTGGGAAAAAACACAAATTTCTGCACAAACCTGCTCCTCTGATCTATTTGTTCAGGATGGTTTGTGGTGATAACTCATTAGAAGGGGAGGGGGGATGCTTAATTGTCTTGTCAGTGATTCCCCTCAGTGTCCTCTGTGTCCTCCCTTCATCATCATCGTCATCCATTAACACCTGGTTATCACTGCAGTAGCTGCGAGCCTCATCCTCTCTCCAACAAGTCTCACAAAACAGTCCACATAAGAATGTATACAGTGTTAAAAAATGTTAATTTATAGACAAACTGCCAGAAAATGACTCTCCCTAGCTACACACACATGTTGGTGGTTCACTGTGTGCATGACAGTTCACCAGCATTTAAAAGCATAGAATAAATGTTGTCTATTTTGATCCTATTTGTGTGATTGTGAATGATTTTAGTACTAAACATGCTTTGAGTCTCAGAATAGAAAAGCACTACATAAGTATAGGGATGGGTATCGTTTAGGTTTTATCCGATACCGGTGCCAAACCGGTACTTTTGAAACGGTGCCGGTGCTTAAACGGTGCTCGAACCGGTGCTTAAAGAATGGAGAACACAAACTTTGTCCAAAAACCTCTTATGTTTTTATTTTTAGCAGTCTCTTTTTTTCTGCAAAATGATAACCAAGTTAGCCTTTTCTGTTGATACAACATGAAGGCATACTTGCCAACCTTGAGACCTCAGAATTAGGGAGACATTGGGGGGGGCAGTGGTATACATATACACATATATATATTGTGTTATTTACAGTGTTTATTTATCGGATAAAATAAGTTAAATGTCACCGTTGTTATTGGCTGGCCGGAAACAGCGGGGGTGTCCAAATTCAGAGGCTGCATCCTCCTGAAAGCCAGGTAGGCCGGAAGTGAGCGACTGTGAAATTGGACGGTCTAGCCTTCAGAATTACGTCACGAGCTCTTTCGGTGGAGTGAAACTGCCGTCTGCTCCTTGCTATCTAAAATATAACCGGAC
>VUQG01009434.1:4818-16428 GCA_015106755.1 Etia nguti | reverse complement strand
CCAAAAAACGTCTCCCCGAGCGTGAGTCCTCTACGAAGAGCAGCCTTTCCTTATCGCCAGCGGTCGCGGCCGCTACAGAGCGCTGGTGGGCTCGTTTCCCTCCAAAGGCGGCATGGCGCTGTCACGCTGATGGTAAAAACACAGCCCTTTTCCGCGGTGCCCCGATCCCAGCCACCATCGATGAGTCGGAGACCCCCGGGAGAATCGGGTGGGGGTGCGGGAGATGCCATCAGTGAGTCGGGAACTATCGCCTGGATGCCGAAGCTCTTGGTAGCCAGGAGAATCCAATCCGCTTCTTCTGCGAGTGAGCGGTAATCCTTTGCGGCCAGTAGCGGGGAGTTGGTGAGGCCAGCTTGCACCGGCAACTGTCGGAGCATCAGAGAGGGAGTAGCGCTGCAGCAGCCGAACTTTGAGAGCGGTGTATTTAAGATTGGATATCCCACCTGCTGTGAATGTTTTAATGCAGTACAGTTGTTATTATTATCACTCGTCACATCCTGTTTATGACAGTTAAAATAAATAACATTCATATAAGAAATAAAATTGTCTCGTGTAAACTGTATGTGGTGTTAAATAAGCCTGTACTACTGTACTTTAATGTGGGTCATAAGGGTGGTACTTCAAGAGCCATATATTTTATGTGGTGGTACTTATTGTGAAAAGTTTGAGAACCACTGGTCTAGAGTGTACCATGCCACTTGCCCTGTGGTAGCTCGGATTTGCTCCTGTGCTGCTGCGACAATGATAAGCACATGAGATCGAATGTAGGGTCTTTGCTAACTGAGCTAGCTAGCATTAGCAGATAACTTTCTGCTAACAATTTGACTTGATCCACAAAAGCATGTCAGATAAATGTAAATATTTGGTTCGTTTGAAATTTTTAATTAACGATATGAATTTATGTAGTGTGCATTCTGATTTTTTAAATGAATAGAATAGGATAGAATAACTTTATTATTCACATCAATGGAAAATTGTCTTTGGTTCACCAAGACATAAACAAATCAATCACTTCACATCAACCCAATTTCATACATACACACATACAAAAGTTCAATACAACAACAATAAAAACACATCACAGCATCTCTTTATTCAGTATACCAATTGCTCTTGGCACAAATGATCCCTTTCACACCTTTTTGCTAGCTAGAGACGTCTTACAACGTCGTCCCGAGAGCATTAATTCAAAGTAAGAATAAAGAGGGTGTTCCCGGTCAGCAACAATAGACTGGTCTTCCCTCAAAACAGCCTGATGATACAGCTCATCCAATAATTTGTCCAGTGGTTCTGACAATCCTTTTCACTTTGTTCCTAATTGTCACAGTCAGGTTACCATACCAGACTGAAATATTGAACATAAGGATGCTTTCAATCAAGCCAACATAAACTCTTTCCAAAACATTGTGACCAACTCCAAAGCCTCTTAACATCCTAGTAAGAAACAATCTCTGTTTAGCTTTCTTGCAAATACAATCAACATTAACCGTAAAATTCAACTTGTCATCAAATACTTAAAGCTATTAACGACTTCCACAGACTGACCAGGAAGTGAAAGACCTGTTATGGGGTCGGTGTAATTCAAGACGAGCTCTTTTGTTTTGTCTGCATTAATCAACAAATGACGACAACCGACATACCCGAGAGAAATAGTTGTCTTTTTCATTTTTATTATGGTATCAGATCGTAACCATTTGTTTTTTCCACAAAGGGTGAGATCAGTTAGACTTTGAAAGGTTATTTAGAAGCAGTGATTCTGATAACAGGTCAGGTAAAGCACATGCATTCTGAAAGCTATTGATACATTTAAACACACAAACAACAGAATACAACACAAGCACATGAACGCAAGTTGAACTGAGTCAGGAACCATATGAGGAGCACATGAACGCAGGGTTAGTCACCAGTACTTCAAAAAGAATGCTTGTCATACTCCCACAATGATAATAAAATAATAGCTTTGCGTGTAGAAATCCAATTAGTGCTGACGTTAATCCCCAAGGTATTTTACATAGTTAAGTCCATTGGGTAAATGTTATTTTATGTTATGCTCTAATTGACACTGATTGTTGTCATAGGTTGAACTGCCTTTATGTAATAATATTTTGCTGTTGTTCACACAGTGTCAGTTTAGATTTTGACCTATGGTACCATTAAATCTGTTCAGGGAATACCCCCTTTGGATTTTCTAACCTTTCAAGGAGAACCACAGCTTAGAAATTGGCTCCACATCCTCAGTAAGCACTTCACCACCTGTAAGTCAAATCCTCTGTGGAATAAATGTGCAAAAACCCAGTAAGTGAGATGGGTTTGAGTGGAGAAATGAAGGGTTTTGGATGATGAAAATAGGAATGCTAATGTGTAATGTCTAATTGCTATTTGCTTAAATTGGCTGACACAAGCACCCATCTGCCGAAGGTGTGCAATGCTGCAAAGTGGTTGCTAATTAAAATACTTGAAAGATAATTTGGGGAATTGAAAATTATTTAATGCTCATTTGTTTAATTCCAGTGGATTAGGGGAAAACGGCATGAAAACATGAGCTGTGGTATTACTGGATGCTATTGTGCATGTAGGAAGAAAGGTAACAGAGGAAGTTGGGGTGAAAAGGGGTGGATGGTGGAGAGAAATGCACAATATTTATGAAGCACTGTCAGGTTAATGTCATGCAACATTTATTGATGCAGTAATGTTTAATTTAGCATACGCTCCTGTAATAAGCCATTAGGTGTTGTGCTATGATTAAGAGTTTGGTGCTGCTGTAATGACAATCAGATGCCCTTGAATATCTCACTAACACCATGTCTGCTGCGTTTAGAGGCAGAAAATAAACATAAATCAAACAGAAAATGGACTTAGATGCAGTGCAGTTGTGTTGGCTATCGTTACCACGAGGATCTGTCATTCAGTGACTGGCTATAAAATATTCAAAATTTCAGGCAGGAACATCATTGGATTAGCTTTGATAATGGATGCCATAAAATTCAGCAGCACCATTTTAATAAATCTGTCACATTGTCAAAGGGTCGAAATTATAAAAGCATCCTGTAGAGCAACAGAGGAATTCTTTCTGGCCAAAACACTCGCTCACACACAACAAAGAGAGGTCTTGGTTACGACGTTGTAGTTAGATTTGTGGAGAACCTAAGTTTACCACTTATCACAGCCTTACAGCAACAACAAAATCACCAGTGTCAGCTCAAGGAGGGTTGACCTTGCAGATAAACTAGCAGACTTTCCAGCGTTGCCTGTGATTGCATGGCACTGTGTAAATGGCCAGGTGTCCTTTTGTCCTCTGTGATAGATGCCCTTCATTTGCTTTTAGTTAACCTGATAGATTGTATATGTTTCAGTTGTCTGTGCTGGGATATTCCAGAGCATCTCTTTTGACACTCAGAATGGCTGACAGTGATTTATATCAAGATTAAAGAATAGATTATCATATCAGACACTGAGACGGATCACTGAAATAAGTCGAGGAAAACAGAGCTATCAGCTGGATATGATTCTATGCTATGCATATGGATGGAGATACTGAAATGTGTCCCTCTTTTGTCTGCTGTGCAAGGCATGCAAGAAGGCTTTCTGTTGGAAGCAAGCTGACCCAAAGCTATTTCTAGAAGGACTTTAAAGTTTGTTCTGATCATCATTTTCAATAGCTGTCACTGCAACAGCTCAATCACTACATAAGGATAGGACTCCAAGGGTCACATTGTTAGCATCGATTTCCTCGCCAATGACATGACAATAAATGGCCATTGTGCAGAGAAGCCACCATTGTTGCTTAAAGGAGTTGTCCTTCTCCTTTTTGGGTCTTTTGTATTAAAGAAGCATGCCCAAACAAAAAAGGGAAAAAAAAAAGGCCACTGGTTTGCTGATGGCATCTTTGTGTAATGAAGTACTAAATTTATCTTATAGATCCTTATGCATCTTCCACGGTGTAATTGCAACAACGTAACAATAATGCTGCTTGATTTACGTCAATAACTCATCCATTACATTTAGGTCTGGCAAATTAGCACAAAGGAGGACTGCAGAACAGATGAGCTGGGAGATGGAGAACATATGCACTGTAAAATTGCCCCATTATTAAAGTTACATCAGAGGGACATTATAAACAACCCCTGCCAGGGGATTTATTAGTCCCGAGAAAAACAGCAGAGGGTAGTAGCAGGAACAATGTCCTTTCTCACTCCTTCAAAAAGCCATTACTGTGCTGGTTTGTGTAGCTGCATGAAGCAATAGAACCACGCAGGGATACAATGTGTGGAGAAACTTTAAAAATGGACTTTAAAAAATGTGCCATTTGGGATACTGTGCCTCGCTTTCAAATTTATATAATAAATGACATGTCTTGGAGATTGAGAAACAGTCTGTTGTGGTGAAGCGAAAGCTGAGCATGAAGGCGTCACTTCACTGGCCCGTGTGTGTTCCTAGTCTCACCTTTTGCCCATGAACTGTGGAAGGGGATCTGGGCTCGCTCTTACATATACTAGGTTAAGGCCCTCGGTCAGAACACAGAAAATGGCCCTCTGCAACAAATGGAGCCAGTTGAGGTGGTTGTCTCTTAGTTGAGGTGTTTCAGGTTAGAGGGAGGACCCTCTAGTGTGGATCCAGGAGAGGGTGGAGTAATTATTTATTTCAGGTGCCTTGTACGCTCTGCAGAGAGACAAGTTTGGGGATCTCTGCTTAGACTGCTGCCGTGGGACTTGGACCCTGACAAGCGTTCGAAAATGAATGAGGGTATGGATGAATGGAGGGGACCATAATTTACACATCATATTAAATTAAATAAAAGTTGAAATGAGACCATAGATTCATTAGGAACGTTTACTGAAGTATTAAATCAAGTTTCAAGCCATTTATTTACAGCAGTCAAAAAATGCCCTGCTCGAATCATTGGCGCAACAAAGAAAGTTACCCCCTGCTGGTCATTAGAAATAATACAGAAGAATTTTAGCACTTCTAATTGACTTTATTTTTTAGGTCCTGTCTTTATACAGTTTATATAGTTGAGGGTTCTGTTGAGGGCCAGCCCTTCTTTGTCTTTTTTGATCTTCAAGTTATTTTCAAAGCCTAACGTTATCCTGTTACAGTGTATTTCCTTCACATAAAATCAGAGGACGAAGCATAGCTCTGAAGAATGAAGTATAACTTCTTGGTCAGGTAAAACACCTTTTCCTTGACTGATACACTACAGTGTCTTTGCCTCTCCTGAGTTAATCAAATACGACTACAAAAATGAATTACTGAGATATAGTATAAAATATATATAATCCTTTATTTTCAAATGTTAGTAAATTTTACACTTTGTGATTCCCTGGTTTAAATATCATGTGTTTCTTCAGTATTGTGTATATACATGTTTTACCACAAAGGTTTTTAGTATGTTTCGAAAAAAAAAATTCAATGCAGATATAAACCTTACATGTAAGCAGCCATCATGGTAATGTTTTGAAACGGGGGACAAGCGCATTTTAATGAGAAAACTAACATGGTTGCCAGGCTCATTGTATCTTAATGTATGATTCAGAATGACCTAAAGTGACATGGAACCTCGATCTTCTCTGACAGCTAAGAAAGCAGTTGTGGCATATCCCAGGGAAAGACAATGACCCCACTAACTTCAACGCAGATTGGCAGCACATGCTTCCCAAGGTCGACAGACCACTAGAGCAACAGCAAAGGTTATTTCATTGTATTTAGCCACTGACTACATTGCTTTTCGCACAGGCTCTAGGCTGCTTTCAACAAGCCTGTCCTGCTGAATTCTTTTGAAACGTTTTCCAAGTGCAGTCTGACATTTGTTGTTTTCTCGGGGAATTTAATGCTGTTTCCCTTTTCACTACCACAAGTGTCTCGTGTAGATTAGAAAAAGCACAGGCTAACAAAACCGAAAACCACTCCAGTCCAAAATGTAAGGGCAAATTCCCCATCACTTCATTGTGCTGTCACTTTGACAGGGCATAATACTTATTAAGCTGACAATGCCATAATGACTTGAGCCTCAAAGAGAAAAGCATTTCATAAGGGCCTGAGCTGTGGCACTGGTTAGAGCAGTCGTGGAGATAGTTAGAGTGAGCTTTTTCTGACCTTGTGAGGGGTTTTATTAGTAGAAGAGGTGATAGTTTTTGTCAGCATAAAGATATTGTGCTTGTTCCTGTAACAGGATGATATCCTGACTCGGCACTGTCTGGAATACACACCTTTCTCTGGTAAATTTCATCTCTTTATCCGAAGAAGAGAGAGGGCTGACGCCCAGAATACATTTCTCATGGTTAAAAGAGGGGGATTAGGGAGCTCTTCATGTGCACAGCTGTATGTACGAAAGTGGTTTTCTTATGTTGATGGAGTGAGACAATTTGTCAAGAATGACCTTATCCTTTTTGGCATTCGCATTCCATCAGAGTGGCGAGCACTGATGGAACGAAGGATTCCAAAATGTGCTTTGTTGGGATGCCACTGGCTGACACCAAGCAGAAAAACAAGAACATTGCATCATCTCTTCTATCACTCAAAAGCATTTGAAGCTCCTAAATCATGTTGCAGTGCACCAAATTGCACTGACAACCACAAGTAAATTGCAACTGAGTTTTAAATGGATTAATGTGCTTAAGAAATGCTCTTTTCCAACTAAATTGGCAAAGGCTTCACAAATTACAGGAATGAATTTCACTTCTGAAGAGATCACATTAGGGCTAAAAAAAACAATACACAGCACAGTTTCCAAAAAGTTTGCAGGCTATGTTAAACGTAAATCAAACAGAAGGCAGTGATGCAAAATTGAACAACTGAAACCCTTTATTTAAGCCCAAAAAAGACAACAATTAAAATGTTGAAGTGGAGAATCTGTACAGCTTTTTAAAAGCTGCCTAATCATTTCTGAGAATGATGCCCTCATCAGGTTTCACATAATTTGCTAATGCTGTATATAACAGTGAAACACTGAAAATACGAAGTAAGTCTTTGTAGCATTAAACACACATACACACCCACTAACTATGTGGAATTTATTACATTGGAATGTAATTTAAAAGCAATTCAAAAATAACCTTTAACAACACAAAAACCCAGTATCAAGAAAAGAGAATTCCTTATTTTTACAGGACAAGGCCAAAATCCAGTCCTATACTACTGAAGTGAAGTCCTGAAGTGGCCCTACATTAAAAGAAAATGGCAATCACAGTATGGGCTCATGGAAACACTTTTGGAAATTAATGTAAGTGAACTCAATTTGTCACTGCATCCACAAATCCAACATAAAGTGCCAATGCACTTAAAAAGTTGGCTTGTTTGGTTACTTACCGATCTAGTAGAAATTATGCCATTGGCTTTCATTTTTGAACCCTCTTAAGTCTGGGAGTTCGTTATTAATTTGGATTAGTTTATAACTGCAGTGTTAGTTAACGTTAGTAATCCTGACGCTGGCAGCCTTTTTTTCTTTCAGGCAAGCAACCACAAACTATTGTAGAATGTGATTACATGTCACTGTGTTTGATCTGTTTGGCTACGTGATCTAATATCCCAGTTTGATCACACAGCCGACATCCAACTGCATATTGTTTACATAAAAGGTGACAGTTTTGTTCGTTGACAAAACTATCATCTGCTTATTTTCCACCTTCATCTCTCAGAAAGAGAGAGATGCCACTGACTGTCAGGGCTGTGGCACTGGGCAGTGGCAGTTCGTGTGTTTGAACCAACATGGAACTACCTTTGTATATTATTAAAAAAAATATTTAACAAACTAGAAAAATAGAGAAATAGTGAGTGCAGTAATATTTAAATATGTAGTCATGCACATCCCTAGCTTCCAGAGTCCTACAATTTAGCTTTCACTGAAAAGCTATAAAACAACAACAACAAACAAACAGAGAAAGAAAAGAAAATTAGAAACTTTATTTTTCCTGTTTAGGGGTTTTCTATGCCTGGTGGCAGACAGAACTACATAATAAAATAATGCTTACAAGGTAACTAATCGACACATGAATAGTGTCATTCCTATATGGCTTCCCCTATGCCATAGTAAGCCTCTGCCATGCAGGGGAAAAAACTGTAGTCTGCTTGCGTATCGATTTTGCTGATCAGTTCCACTTGCACTACAACCAGCTGGTTTCAGTACCTGTGTTGGGGGAGGAAAATAGTGGCGTAGTCTGCAGCATGGATATGGACATTATTTTTATTGCACAAAAGTGCAGGACAGAAACAACTGCATTATGCTGCCAAAATATTTTTGCAAGCCTCTGTACAGACGACACGAGCGTTTTGTGTAATACAGTACTTTTTTTGAGTACTGACCCCAACAAAAAGAGGGGAAATACCTTCAGCGTGCACGTTTGATCACACAGCATGTAGTTAATTAGCATGAATGTAATGTCTTTGATATGCTGATTAGTGATGGTGGTGATTCTCAAAGCGGAGCCAATGAGAGCCCAGAGATATTGACAATGGAATTGCTAAATTCTTATTAATTATAATCCCTATTTGCAATCGATTAGTAAGAATCAAAATTTTATATTCTTTTGCAAAAACCAGACTATAAGAGTAGACCTGTCTTTTTATCAGCTTATACTGTAGTTTTAAGCCCAGCATCCATGATCTTACTGTTGAGTCCAATGAAAAAGGTTTTTGATTCATGACTGATTCATATTGGACTGCCTGCTTTTGCCTTTTGTTTGGGTGACTGTGGCTCAGGAGGCAGCCCAGGTCCTCAGGTAATCAGAAAGTACAATCCCTGGCTGCTCCAGTGTTCACGCCAAAGCACCTTGTACAAGATACTGAACTCAGAGTTTCTCTTAGAGTGTTCATCGCTGTGTGTAAATGTTAGGCTGACAGCACAGATGTAGTGCTTGTGTGAATGAGACAAGTTGCATAAAGCAGTTTTGAGAGATCGACTAGAAAAGCGTTGTATAAGAACTAGTCCATTTAGCGTTTACTTTTTGTGCAGGCACAGATGTTAAAGCAGGTGGTCCATTTCCTGGAAGGTTGGTGGTTTGAACTCTTGTTCCTCCACTCTGTATTGTTAAAGGATTACAACAGCATATGTCTTAAGTAAATAAAGCCTGGATACTAAACTGATCTTGTCACAGTACTTACCTGTCACCTATTGAAAACAATTTGATGAAATGAAAAATAAGACACCAGTGACATGGGGCTCAGGAGCATAAACCAAGGTAAACAAGGGAAATTTCACAATCTCACCATGGGAATTCCACTAAAGAATTTGGTATAAGGTTCCATTAAAATGTTTCCATCAACCAGCTGTTAAGTATTTGTAGTAGTTGTTGGGTATTAACAACAGCAAAAGAATAATACCACACAACTTTAAATACCGAGTGCACAGATAGATATATCTGAGAGTTACAGTTCCAACCAACAGTGGGCAACTAGGTGTAAAAGTATAAAGAGAGAATACAGGGACAAAGAAGCATGCATGCCGCAGTGATGGAAGTCAGTTGAAGATGAAACGCGGGAGAAACTGAGTTAAAAAAATAAGACAGTGTTCCAGCTCAGGCAGGCCACAGACTTGAGTCCAGCCAGCACCAGCCCACATTATTGCCAGCCTACATCAGCTGATGACTCTGCTGATGCTCTTCTGCATCCTGTTGGTATGAGAGGTAATCCATTCAAGCTGTTTCAGTCTGCAAACATTTGCTTCTGCAAGCGGCTTTACAGCCCATCTCGGTTGGTCTTGCACATGCAAGGTCCACTGCAAGCGATTTAAAAATCTATCATGAGAGAAATACGTTACATTCCACAACCACAAGTCACTTCAAGTTTACTCAACTTGTATGTTGATAAAAAGGAGATAAAATCTTTTAATATCAAGCATCAAAATCAGTCTTTTCAGGACGCCAGCAATGCTCACAAACTTTATACCCTGAAAGAAAGCATTAGGATTCCTGGGAGAGGGCTTCCTAATTAAAAGTATATCTAACAACACACAATACAGCTGCTTTGGAGACAGTCTTCTTTTGTTTTGGCAGAAGCTGTCCTATCCCCTGAACCTCCAACCCTTACATCAAACTAATATATACAGGAATGGTCTGGAATTGGAAACTGTTCTGCTTGAAGAAACTGTTTGCAGTATGTGAGCTTTTTGCACCACAATCAAATAATAGCAGCATCCTTACAATTTAATTCGAAACGAAAGGTTATTGCCAGCCTTCAGCATGAATATTGTCACATTACTCTTGTAAGACCACCAATGAGACAGAGATATACCATCTGGGGGAAGAAAAATCAGCATGGTTCCAATTCTATACTACCCAGTGCATCAAGATAAAAGAGTAACTCTGGCAATTATTTCCTACCTTAGAGGGGCTGGTGATATATCTGCATATGCTGTAAAATTCATGAAGAAAGCCAGTGGTCAAAACAGCCTTTAATTCGATGATTATGTGATTTCTGTGCTCTTTGCCCTAGATCGCAAATCTTCTTTTATTGAATCGTCAGATTTCTGATGCAGCTGAATTTGCAGTCAGTGTGTGTGAGCACCATGTGCTGCTCTCTGACCCCTTCTGGACAGGTTGAAAGGTCACATACTCTAGGTCGTATTCAGCCCTTGTTCATCGCTTCAGCAGACCTCTCATGTTAGCTGCCACAGCCCAAAGCTTTGCATGACATACAGCCACTAAATCCCCTCTCCCTTTCTTTCCTCGCTGCTCCGCACCTTCCAGTTCAAAATTAGATCCATGCTTCTAAACACACCTGCCACTACTGACATCCTGCGTGGAATAAAATGAGCATATTTATCTTATGAGCTGAGTTTATCTCGAGCGTGTGCTATATTCAATTTCGATGTGTCTCTGTTTTTTCTTTTTCTTTTTTTTTTCCCCACAGTGACAAATGAGATGGAAAGTTCGCACATCAAAAACAGACTTGCAGAAAGCTCCCGCGCAGCTGTCCTCCACCGTGGTGTCAGAACTGAACAGAACAGCGAGAAGAGACGCTATATCAAAAAGTGGGAGGTTTAGGCTGTCACAGAATGGTGACATTTTGTGTAGAACGTCATTATGATAATGAACAGTCATTCTCTATCATCAGCACCTCTCGGGCAACCTTCCCTTTAATGTACTTTTCTAAAGGTAACGCTCTCTGACAGTCTTATTTATTGCATTGCACAGCAGGGCTATTTCTGGAAATAAAAAAAAAAATCATCTTCAGAGAATATCTGTGAAAATCTATATCAAAGCAACTTCCCACAATGTATTATTGGGTGTTATGGGAAATAAACTTTGTGTTGAAAGCAATAACATCCACCGACGTCCCCTGCTTAGGCCTGTTTGCTGGTTTTGAATATGCATGATTGCATGCTTTCTGACTGTAAGATGACGAATCCTAAAAAATTAAAAGCACAAAAAAAGATGCAGTTGTGCATGACATCTTTAAATGAGCTGAACAGCCTGCTTAAATCTAGCATGAAATAAAGTATTCATTCCTTGATTGCATATCTCCTCAAATGTAGAGCGACTGGGCCACCACTGCACCTTAACAACCCTGTAATGATCCAAAACCACTGCAATCTTATGGCACTGATGCATGACAATATTATCATTTTTATTTAAAAAAAAAAAAAAAAAAGCCTGTTGAGCCACCATGCGCTCATCG